>BQNB010060944.1:0-21808 GCA_026074375.1 Tanacetum coccineum
AGTTTGTTTATGAGGAAGATATCAAAGTCTTAAAATGTGAGATTCATTTAAGAGAAGTAGCCATTACAGAGTTTCGGAGGAAGTTGGAACTGGTTCAAAAACAAAAAGATGAAATTCAGCTAACAGTAGAAAAAATTGAGAATTCATCTAAAAGTTTAAGCAAACTAATAGACTGTCAGATAGTTGATAAGTGCAAAACAAGTTTAGGGTATAATGCTGTTCCACCTCCCTATACAAGAAACTTTATGCCTCCAAAACTTGATTTGTCATTCTCTGGTCTAGAAGAGTTTGTAAATGAACCTATAGTTAGTGAGCCTACAGTTAAAAAACCTTTAGCTGAGAATAGTAAAGCTAAGATTAGTGAAGAAAAGCCTAAAGCTGTTAGGAAGAATAATGGTGCTCTAATTATTGAGGAATGGGTGTTTGATAGTGGGGAAGAAGATGTACCTCAAGCTAAGATTGAAAAGAAAACAATTAAATTTAGTTTTGCTAAAATAGAGTTTGTTAAATCTAAAAAGCAAGTAAAATCTCCTAAGAAAACAACTGTTAAAGAAGGTGATCAAAATAAGCTAAACACACATAGTACTAGAGGAAACCAAAGAAACTGGAATTACATGATGTCTCAAAGATTATGGAGTAATTTTGAGATGATTAACAAAGCTTGCTATAAGTGTGGAAGTTTTGATCATCTGCAGTATGATTGTGATAACCATCAAAAACAGTTTAATAATAAAAAGATGGTAAAACCAGTGTGGAACATTCTCAAAAGGGTAATCATCAAATTTTCTAAATGACCACTCCATCCTAAAAAGGAACATGGTTCAAAAAGGCATATAATGAGGTAGCCCTAGTACACTTACTACTGCTAAAACCTGATAATACTATACAACCAAAAAACAACAGTGAATAGTGCAAGACCAATGACAAATGTTTTTAATAAAGCACATTCAACTGTTAGAAGGCCCATTAACAACATAACAGCAACTAAAAACAATAATTTTAATCAAATGGTTAATACTATTAAGGCTAAAAATGTTAATGTTGTTAAGCCAAAAGCAGTAGTTAATGTTGTTAGGCCAAAAGCAGTACTTAATGCTGTTAAGGGAAACTAGGTTAATGGGCCTCAGCTTGTTGGGTTTGGAAACCAAATACCAAAATTATAGATCATGTTTCCAAACACAACAGTGCATAAATGCTATTTAAAAGATTTAATTATATTGATGCACATGGCAGATCCAAGTCAGTGATGGCTTGGGTCCCTAAAAGACACTAATTTTCTAACCTTATGTGCAGGGCAATCCACAGCAGGATTTAAAGGATCAAGGTGTGATTGACAGTGGATACTCAAGGCACATGACCGAAAACATGTCCTATCTTACTGACTTTGAAGAAATTGATGGAGGATATGTTGCCTTTGGAGGAAACCCTAAAGGAGGGAAAATCACAAGCAGAGGTACAATCAAAACTGGTAATTTAGATTTTGAGAATGTGTATTTTGTGAGAGAGTTACAGTTTAACCTATTTAGTGTCTCACAAATGTGTGACAAAAGAAAAGTGTTCTCTTAAAGACACGAATGTATTTATTTTATCTCCAAACTTTAAGTTAACTGATGAAAGTCATGTTTTACTTAAAGTTCCTAGAAAGAACAATATGTATAGTGTTGATTTAAAGAATATTGTTCCTAAAGAAGGTCTAACTTGTCTCTTTGCAAAAGCCACATCTGATGAATCTAATCTTTGGCATAGGAGACTTGGACACATAAATTTCAAAACTATGAATAAACTGGTTAAGGGAAATCTTGTAAGAGGTTTACCTTCAAAACTTTTTGAAAATAATCAAACATGTGTTGCTTGTCAAAAAGGAAAGCAACATAGAGCTTCTTGTAAGTCCAAAATAGTAAGTTCAATCAGCCAACCTTTACATATGTTGCACATGGATTTATTTGGTCCAACATTTGTAAAAAGCTTAATGAAAAAGATGTATTGCCTAGTTGTCACAGATGATTATAGTAGGTTTACATGGGTTTTCTTTCTAGCTACTAAGGATGAGACTAGTGGCATTCTTAAGTCCTTTATAACTAGAGTAGAAAATCTAATAGATCAAAAGGTTAAGGTAATTAGGTGTGACAATGGAACTGAGTTCAAGAATAAGGAGATGAATCAGTTTTGTGAGAGAAAAGGTATTAAGAGAGAATTTAGTGTAGCTAGAACTCCTCAACAAAATGAAGTAGTTGAGAGAAGAAATAAGAAACACTAATTGAGCTGCTAGGAAATGCCTACTGATTCTAACTACCCACAACTTTTTGGGTTGAAGCAGTTAATACTAGCTATGCTATGTGCAAGAAATAAGGGTATTAGTAACTAAGCCATATAACAAGTACCCCTATGAACATTTTATTTCCTGGTAGAAAACTACTTTAAGGATTTTATGAAACCATTTGGGTATCCTGTTACAATTCTCAATACCATAGATCACTTAGGCAAGTTTGATGGTAAGGCTGATGAAGGATTCTTTGTTGGGTACTCAATCAATAGTAAAGCATTTAGAGTATTCAACAGTAGAACTAGGATAGTTGAAGAGAACCTGCATGTCCAGTTTAGTGAGAATACACCTAATATTGCAGGAAGTAGACCAAATTGGCTTTTTGATATTGATGCACTAACAAAATCAATGAATTATAAGCCAGTTATTGCAGGAAATCAGTCAAATGGTAATGAAGGTACAAAAGCATGTGATGATGTAGGTAAAGCTAGAATGGAGATAGTACCTAGAAAAGATTATATTCTGATACCATTATGGCCTGCTGATCCACTATTCTCTCAAAGTTTAAAGAGTTTTATTGATGCTGTATTCAAACCTTTAGGAGATGATGAAAAGAAAGTTAATGAAGAACCAGGAAAAGAAGGTGGTGATTCAAGTAAAGATATTAAATGTAGTGATCAAGAAATGGAAGATAATGTTAACATCACTAACAATGTTAATGCTGCTAGCACAAATAAAGTTAATGTTGTTGGTATAAAATCAACCATTGAACTTCCAGATGATCTAAATATGCCTGAATTGGAAGATATTGTCTATTTAGATGATGATGAAGATGTTGGTGCAGAGGCTGACATGAACAATTTGGATACATTTATGCTTGTCAGTCCTATTCCAACTACAAGAGTACATAAAGATCATCCAATTGAACAAATTATTGGAGACTCGAATTCAGCACCTCAAACAAGAATAATGACAAAGAATTTGGAAGAACATGTTTTGTTTTGTTCAGTTCAGCAAAGAACAAACCATAAAGACTTTCAAAATTGCTTGTTTGCTTGCTTTTTATCACAAGAAGAACCCAAAATGGTAATTCATGCATTAAAGGATCCAAGTTGGATAGAGGCTATGCAGGAAGAGCTTCTACAATTCAAGCTACAAGAAGTTTGGACTTTAGTGGATTTACCAAATGGAAAAAGGGCTATTGGCACTAAATGGGTTTCAAGAAGAAGAAGGATGAAAGAGGAATTGTGATAAAGAACAAAGCAAGGTTGGTTGCTCAAGGGTACACACAAGAAGAAGGGATTGACTATGATGAAGTCTTTGCCCCTGTTGCCAGAATTGAAGCAATTAGGCTATTCTTAGCCTATGCCTCATTTAAAGACTTTGTGGTGTACCAGATGGATGTTAAGAGTGCTTTTCTTTATGGTAAGATTGAAGAGGAAGTTTATGTTTGTCAACCACCAGGATTTAAAGATCTAGACTTCCCTAACAGAGTATACAAAGTAGAAAAGGCACTTTATGGACTGCATCAAGCTCCCAAAGCTTGGTATGAAACCTTGTCAACTTATTTGTTGGACAATAGGTTTCAGAGAGGAAAGACTAACAAGACTTTGTTTATCAGAAGGGACAAAGGTGATATTTTTCTAGTTCAAGTGTATGGAGATGATATCATTTTTGGTTTTATAAAAAAGTCATTATGCACGGAGTTTAAGAAGATGATGCATAAGAAGTTTCAGATGAGTTCTATGGGTAAACTCACATTCTTCTTAGGACTGCAAGTAAAGCAGAAGAAGATAGAATTTTTATCAGTCAAGACAAGTATATGACTGAAATTTTGAAGAAATTTGGTTTTACTAATGTCAAGACAGCAAGCACACCTATGGAAACTCAAAAGCCTTTGCTCAAGGATGAAGATGGTGAAGAAGTGGATGTTCATTTATATAGATCAATGATTGGTTCATTGATGTATCTTACTTCTTCAAGACCTGATATTATGTTTGCAGTGTGTGCCTGTGCAAGATACCAAGTCAACCCAAAAGTGTCACATCTTCATGCTGTGAAAAGAATTTTTAGATACTTAAAAGGTCAACCTAAATTGGGCCTTTGGTATCCAAAAGATTCACCTTTTGATTTGGTAGCATACACTGATAGTGATTATGCTGGAGCAAGCTTGGATAGGAAGTCCACAACAGGAGGTTGTCAATTCCTTGGGTGTAGATTGATTTCATGGCAGTGCAAGAAGCAGACTGTGGTTGCTAATTCCACAACAGAGGCTGAATATGTAGCTGCTTCAAGTTGTTGTGGCCAAGTGCTTTGGATTCAAAATCAATTGCTTGATTATGGGTATAACTTTATGCATACAAAGATCTATATTGATAATGAGAGTACTATATGCATAGTTAAGAACCCTGTTTTTCATTAAAAAACAAAGCAAATTAAGATTAGACATCACTTTATCAGAGATTCCAATGAAAATAAGCTAATTTAAATGATCAAGATTCATACTGACAAGAATGTTGCAGATTTGCTTACAAAAGCATTTGATGTAAGTAGATTTCAATATTTGATTGCTAGTATTGGAATGCTCAATCTTTAAAGTCTTGATTATGAAAATGGTAAGAATAAAAACAGAAAGAGAGATGTGTGATAAAAACAAACAGAGTGATTTAGTGAGTAAAAGAATTGAGAGAATTTATGAGTTGAAAAATAGAAAGAGAGTTGTGTGTGATAAAAACAGACAGAGTGATTTAGTGAGTAAAAGAATTGAGAGAATTTGTGAGTTGAAAAACAAAAAAAGAGATGTGTGTGATAAAAATAGACAGAGTGATTTATTGAGTAAAAGAATTGAGAGAATTTGTGAGTTGAAAAATAGAAAGAGAGCTGTGTGAGATAAAACAGATAGAGTGATTTGGTGAGAAAAAGAATTGAGAGAAGTAGTGAGATAAAAAATAGAAAGAGAGAATTGTGAGTAAAAAGAATTGAGAGAAATCAAAAACAAACAGAGAGTTTTTGTGAGCTAAAATGTGAATTTGATGATGGAAAAGCTTATTAGAATGGAATTGGAGTTAATGTTAGTGATTCAAAGTTAATGCTGCTAGGCATAAACTTACTGCTGCTGGGGAAAGTTAATGCTGCTAGGCATAAACTTACTACTACTGGGGAAAGTTAATGCTGCTAGGCATAAACTTACAAATGTTGTTGAAAGTTAATGCTACTAGGCATAACTTATAACTGCTGGTGAACGTTAATGCTGTTGAATGTAGTTTCATAAATACTTCGATTAAGGGTTTCATTCACTCATTTAATCGATTTCATTCAATCATATACTCTCTAATCACAAACCCTAACTCAATTTCATCATTCATCATTAAAACCCATCACAATGACGACCCTAAAGTTTACTGATTCACATAATATGATCGCATTTTTTACTAAATCTACTAAAAGTGAAGGGTTTGAGCAGATATTGGATTTTCGAAATGCAAATCCCATAAGATATGCTTTAACGATCAATCCCACTATATATGCTTCGTGCATTTAACAATTTTGGGCTACTGTCAAGATGAAAACTATCAATGGGGAAGTTCAGTTACAAGCCCTAGTGGATGGGAAGAAGATTATCATAACTGAAGCAACTATAAGAAGAGATCTTCAATTGGAAGATGCTGAAGGTATTGATTGTCTACCCAATGCTGATATCTTTGAACAACTTACACTAATGGGGTATGAGAAACTTTCTCAGAAGCTTACATTCTATAAGGCTTTCTTTTCTCCTCAATAGAAATTCCTTATTCATACTGTTTTGCAATGCCTAAGTGCTAAGACTACTGTATGGAATGAATTTAGTAGCACTATGGCTTCTGCAATTATCTATTTAGCCACAAACCAAAAGTTTAACTTTTCCAAGTATATTTTTGAAAGTATGGTGAAGAACTTGGATAATGCTGGTAATTTCTTGATGTATCCAAGGTTTGTACAAGTCTTTTTGGATAATCAACTAGAAGGGATGGCAACTCACAACAAGACTTATATTGCACCCTCTTACACAAAGAAGATTTTTTTCTAACATGAAAATGTAAGGAAAAGACATTTTTCGTAGAGTAACACCATTATTTCCAACAATGGTGGTTTAAGCTCAAGAAGAAATGGGTGAAGGTTCAATAATGCCAACTGATCCCCATCACACACCCATCATTACTCAACCTTCATCATCTCAACCTTAAAAGAAACAAAAATCTAGCATCAACTGCTACTTCCTCTTCATCAGGAATGACTTCCATCAGACTTTGAAGTTTAGCTGTTTCTTTATCCTCATCCACCTTTTACTTCTTTGCATTCTCTTGTTCTAGCTCATCTCCTGCTCTCTTTGAACCGCTTTCTTCTCTTGTCTCACTGCCTTCTGCTCTTACTTCACTACCTTCCAGCAATTTTGTATCCATATCTACAAATATGTTTACCCTTTTCATAGCTTTGTCAAATAATTCTTGAATATTGGCAAAGGACTTGTTCTTTAAGTCTTTGGGGTTCCATCCTGCCATATTCTTCAGGTAAGTACACATAATACTCCTTTGTTGAGCTCTTGTAGGTGGCTTGTTCCTCGTTTCTTCTACTCTTTTTGCAACAAAGTGTTTCTTTCTTGATTTTAAGAGTTGTACAAACAACTTTGAATTCTTTTGAATACTCAACTCTTCTTATTCTTTTGCTTGCATTTGTTTAGCCATTTGATAATCAACATCAATCTTTGCTTGAATATCATTTCATTCTTTAATCAAGGCTACATTGGCTTCATCTTTTTCCCTTGCAAGCCTCACTTCCTCATCAAATTCAGCTTGTAATCTTATAGCTTCTTGTTCATCAAAGCTGATTTGATATTTCTTCTTCATCTTTAAAGGTTCTTCAACCATTATACCTTTACCCTTGTCCTTTAAATGAATTGTTGTTGTTGTTTTTGTTATTGATTCACTTAGATCTTAAAGAAGAATTCCTTTAGTAGTTGTTGTTATAGCAGTAGTAAAACCTAAGGTTGCTACTGCTACAACATCAACTACTAAAGGAATTATTCTTTAAGAGCCAAGTGAATCAATAACAACAACAACAACAATTCCTTCAAAGGACAAGGGTAAAGGTATAATGGTTGAAGAACCTTTAAAGATTAAGAAGAAAGATCATATCAGCTTTGATGAACAAGAAGCTATAAGATTACAAGCTAAATTTGATGAGGAAGTAAGGCTTATAATGGAAAAAGATGAAGCCAATGTAGCCTTGATTAAAGAATGGAATGATATTCAAGCAAAAAGTGATGCTGATTATCAAATGGCTAAACAAATGCAAGCAGAAGAATAAGAAGAGTTGACTATTGAAGAGAAGTCAAAGTTGTTTGTACAACTCTTAGAAGCAAGAAAGAAACATTTTGCTGCAAAAAGAGTAGAAGAAAAGAGGAACATGCCACCTACAAGAGCTTAACAAAGGAGTATTATGTGTACTTACCTGAAGAATATGGCAGGATGGAAGCCCAAAGACTTAAAGAACAAGTCCTTTGCCAATATTCAAGAATTATTTAACATAGCTATGAAAAGGGTAAACACATTCGTAGGTATGGACACAGAATTGGTGAAAGGTAGTGAAATAAGAGCAGAAGGCAGTGAGACAAGAGAAGAAAGCATTTTAAAGAGAGCAGGAGATGAGCTAGAACAAGAGAAGGCAAATAAGCAAAAGGTGGATGAGGATAAAGAAACAACTGAACTTAAAAGTCTGATGGAAGTCATTCCTGATGAAGAGGAAGTAGCAGTTGATGTTATACCTTTAGCTACTAAGCCTCCAAGCATTGTTGACCGAAAGATCCTTAAAGAAGGAAAGATTAGCTACTATCAAATTATAAGAGCTGATGGAAGTTCAAAGAGGTACTCAGCCTTAATTTAGATGCTTAGAAGCTTTGACAAGAAAGATTTAGAAACTCTGTGGAAATTGGTAAAAGCTAAGCATGGATCAACAAGGCCAGAAGAGGGCCATGAAAGAGTGCTATGGGGTGATCTAAAGACAATGTTTGAACATTATGTAGAAGATCTAGTGTGTAGGAATCTACAAGGAACCAAAGTGTTGGTTTAGAAGCTATTTGATTCATATTGAGTACATTTTGTGAGGTTTCAAAGTCTGCATGTCTTTATGTTGGTAGAGAAGAGATATCCCCTTACACCTGCTACAATTACAACTATGCTAAATAAGAAGCTACAAGCTGATCATTGGAATGAAATGTGTTATCAGCTTCTTAAGCTCACCACAAAACAACTCAAGAATCAATGAAGTATTTGGATCCTCCTGGTGATTATTAAACTTTTAATGAAGAAACTTAATGATTTTGAAGATAAATATCAAGTTTAGGGGAGGATTGTTAGGATTAAAAGACATCTTAATGATTTTAGAGTTACTGCTACTCAGTTAATGCTGCTGGTACAAAAGTTACTACTTTTGGTGTTAAAAGTTAATGCTGCTGGTATAAGTTACTACTGCTTAAAGATTACAACTGTTGGAAGAGTTTATGCTGACAAAGAAGAGATCAAAGACTTATTAGAGAAAAGATAAATATTGCTTAAAGATCAAGATTACTTTGTTAATAAGTATGAGTTATTTATAAAATAGATCATAGAGAATATTCTATATCTTTAGAATATATTGTAAATCGTCTAGGACTCATTGGTGTATAAAAGAAGGTCCTAGGGCATAAAGTTAGATATCTAGAAATCTTTTGTTTTTGATATCGTTATAGCTTCAAGGTTTTTTAACCCTAATACTAGTTAGAGTATTCATATTAATATATCGAAGCTTTTGTTTGTTAATTTGTGTGTTCATTAAAATTACTGTTTCATTGAAGAATTCTTCTTATATTAAAGATTAGATTCCACATAATCTTTAGTATTATCAAAAAAAGTTTCTATCATAGTTGTGTAGGATTTATCTTGCATAACTAAACCTTACACAAGCTAAGGAATTCAAGATCCATTGAAGTGGGATCAACATTGTTTATGTTTATTAGTTATACTTGTTTACGTGCTTTTGTATGCAACCTATCATTCAACTGGATCTAGTGATACGAACCAAGTAATCTAGATGCCGAGATAGCTCTCCATATAGTAATTTATAAATCTAGAATCATAGGATCACAAATATTGTCCTTCTAAATCCGTGCTAAGGATACGCTTCTGGCTTAACTAGTTAATCAGATATTGCCTTTGGTTTATTGAACATGTTGACTAGTAGGTGAATCTAGATAATTCAACGAATAATGTTCTGATTCCATTGGATAGTTAGACAAGTGGAATGCTAGAGTATAAATTGACATTAAGCAGTAAGTGGGTAAAGTCTCTATGAGCTAGGGTTTAACAAGATCACTATTACTTTAATCCATAAGATAGATTATAATCAGCAAATAAGGATACTTTATGCAGATGCTTTAATTGTGACAGAATTAATGTGTCTAGGTCTTAGGATGAAGTCCCGCCTAAGTCTAAGAATGATATGCCTCTTCGAGATAAGTAATCATTGCACTGAATAAACAAACCAACTTCTAATCGGATTAATGATGGCTAATACTATTTTCTATTATAAGGCTTGACCGCTCTTTTATCTTCTGTTAGTTTTCTTGCGTGGGTTAAAGTGTCTTGAATTGATTGTAGTCACCACCAAACCCGTACCAGTCTCTCAGGCTGAAACCCCCCTTTTACCTGTTAGAATTAGGATTAGAACTAACATAGGATTAGCATAGGTTTGACTTAGATTAGAATTTACTTAGATTAGATAACTAAAATATTAATAAATTAAGAGATTTAACCTCGCTTCAAGTGTTCGACATCCTACTTACCATGAATCTACCACCGACCGGGTACACTGCCCGTTAAAGTGTTGTTTTTAGTTAAGTCGGCAAAATATAAATTTAAAACTTGAATCATAAAAATATACACCACAGAATGACACATCAGGTTTTTGGCGTCGCTGCCGGGGAGTGAAAATTAATCTTGATTTTTATTTTATATTTTGGTTTTTAACATCAGATCCAACCCTTAGGAGTAGTGTAAATTAGATTAGTGAATATTCTGTATATTTTGTATTAGTTTAATTGTTTTCTTGTATATTTGTGTGTTTAATTTAATTGTTTTCCTAATACACAGTTCTGGTAGATAACTCGATACGACGTATCCACTTCCATTGGATATGGTGTATCTAACTTTCTGTCCAATACAGCGTATTCATTCAACTGATTAATATGGCGTACTCACTTCTATTGAATAAGGCATATCAATCAACTGAAACAGAATCAGAATCTTACTTTTCATATTTGATTTCCGTGCTAAAAAAATTTCTATCCTAAAAGAGCCTATCTTACTGATTATTTATCCCTTGTTTCAGGTAGTGCATAACAAGGAGTTCAACGAGTGAACTATTCACACCTTACAAAGAACCTGAATGAGAATTTCGATCATCTAAGTCTTGACGAATTGAGATCGCCTGATTTCAATTTATTTTCTGACCAAGAATACTCAGAGGAAGAAGTTGCGGAAACAATGGCGGAAACTATGGAGCAATACATGAGCAAAACCCGAGTTGACTATGGATCAAGGGTTGTTAGGCCCAAAATTGAAGACAAGGATAACTTTGAACTAAAGGGCCAATTTCTTAAAGGAACTACGTACCAACACCTTCAACGGTTCGGATCATGAAGATGCGAACGAACACATTGAGAAAGTTCTTAAGATCGTCTATCTATTCCACATTCCAAATATTACTATAGACCAAGTGATGCTTAGAGCATTCCGTATGTCCTTAACTGAAGCCGTAAGCCGTTGGCTGAGAAACGAACCAACTGGTTCAATTACAACTTGGGATGGTCTTAAAACAAAAAATTTTAACAAATATTGCCCACCTGCTCGTACTGCAAAGAAAATAGAGGAAATCAACAACTTTTAGCAAGAACCTGATGAAAACCTTTACCAAGCATGGGAGCAATTTAAAGAACTCTTGATGAAGTGTCATCGACACTATTTAACGAAAGACGCGAGAGGTAATCTTGTTCTATAATGTATTGGGAATTCGTACTTGATAGATTCTTGATTCAAGAGGTGCAATACCATTTAAGACTGCCGCTGATGCAAAGGTAGCCATCCAAGAAATGGCTGAATACTCTCAAAAATGGCATAATGGAACATCTAGGTTAAGAAGTACTAAAACTTCTGACGGATTAGCAGCTATACAAGTACAACTCAATAATCTTGGAAGAGAGATCAAGAAAGTAAATGAAAAAGTCTATGCTACTCAAGTTGGATGCGAACAATGCAAAGGAACCCACTACACCAAAGATTGCCCACTCAAAGAAGAAGAGAAAACCCTAAAAGAAGCTTACACGTAATTTGGTTGACCTTTTCAAGGAGGGGGATATAGAGCGGCAGCTCTGGGATTCTATCAAAGGAACAACGCAAATCCTTCATACTAAGAACGAAGGAAATCTATGGAAGTTACCCTGAGCAAGTTCATAAGTGAATCAGCAAAGAGACATGAAGAAAACTCCAATTTGATTAAAGAAATCTGAGCTTCAACGGATGCTGCATTTCGAAACCAAGGAGCATCGATTAAAACTTTGGAAATTCAAATCGGGCAAATAAGCAAGGTACTATAGGAAAGAGGATTTGGAAGTCTACCTAGCTCTACTGAAGCAAACCTGAGAGATCAAGTCAAGTCGATTTCAACTACTATTGAAGCTGATTCATGCCTGATACGCCGTATTAGATCCTCCTAATACGCCGTATCTACTGGACAGAACCGTATACTGATGTACGAGACAAGACAAATGAAGATTCCTTTTCCAAGTCGTGTGAATGGTTACTACTGTGAAGAAAAGAAGGGATCATATGGACCATAATTCTTGGAAGCTTACTCTAAAGCTTCACATATTGATAAATCTATACCCAGAAAAGAAAAAGACCTAAATTTTACCTTGCTTTATTAATAATGTATGCTTTGATAATGCCCTTGTTGACTTAGGAGCTAACGTTAGTGTTATGCTTCTCTCGACCTACCTTAACTTAGGATTAGGCGAATTAGCTCACACTAAGTTGACAGTTGAATTAGCAGACAGGACAGTGAAATATCCAAAAGGAATAGCTGAAAACATGCTAGTAGGTATTGGTAAATTTGTTTTCCCATTAGACTTTATAATTCTAGATATGCCCAAGGATATCAAAGTTCCCTTGATCCTTGGAAGACCATTTTTTGTCTACCGTCCATGCTAAGATTGATGTTTACAAAAGAAAGATTACTTTAAGGGTCGAGGAAGAAAGGATTATTTTCACAAGTGTTAAACCTACTAGTAGTTTAATTAAGAGGGTCTACATGTTAAGTTTGAGAGAAAGAATGGAACTTGATTTAGAAGTTAGGCTTATGGGAGAGACTTTGGTGTTAAATAGATCATTAGACCCTTTCTTTGAGGATTACATCGAATTAAATATTCTAAATGAACCATTTGGGCTTAAGAGAAATTAAGGTGATGATTTGATGCCCACCATTGAGGAAGGTGATGATTTGATTGTCTGGACATTATCGGTCTTTATTTTAATTGCACTTTAAAAATATTTTTGTCAGTTCTGGCAATACGACGTAGTCATGCACATGATACGGTGTATTCACCAGACTGACTTGTATTTAGTTTGATTAGTTTAGTTTAAATTAACCGTAGGTACCAAGATAGGAATGCACATGTTTTTCCCATATTTTACACAGGACCTCGTGAAAGGAATATCGACGAATGTTGGTGGAGAATTTACAAATCTAGAGATCTTGAAGTGTTGGAGTCTTGAAACTTCAAGGCAGCTGTTCAACACACGCATTCTTGCTCAATAAACTCAACTTGGAGAATCTACCGAGCAAATGTCAGGGGTTTTCTCATTCTAATTCATTTTAATTCCTGTATTTAATGTTTTATCTATACAATGAGGATGTTGTATAATTTAAGTGGGGGGATGGAATTAGAATGTTTACTTGTCCTATTTTTCACACTAAAATGCTTAAATTATGCTCAAATTTAAAAAAAAATCAAGCATACTTTTGTGAAATTAATTGATACATAACCCGCACACAATAACCCTTGTTAGATATTGTGAGGATTTAACCTTATCCGTTTCTAAATCTTTACCCAAATTTCACAAAATATGAGTATGTCGGTGATGTAGTAGACTTTAGAACTTGGCTTGGTATATCACTCATGACCGCAGTGATGAGTACTATGGATTTAGATTGAGTAACTTGTTTAAATTGGTAAATTTTAGGATTACACCCAAAACGCCTTTACATGTTGCTTACTAACTAATTACACTGGTTAGTTAACCCCCATATAAACCCTTTGTTTACTCTCATTTTAATAGTAAGATACCCCTAGAACAACCCGTAGAGCCAATCCTTTAGGAACTACACCAATGATTTGTTTTGTTACACCTTAGCCTACCCTGTTAGATTAAGTTTATTTTACAGTTGCTAGTTGCTTAAAGTGTAAAGTTTGTATTTCCCGAGTCTTGTGTCTTATTTGGTACGATTGGAAGAAATTTACACATTGCAAATGGGAATGTATATTATAGTCAAAACTCATGTATTTTTACTACCATCACAAATGGTACATCCGAAGAATGAAGAATTACCGAAGGAATTATCCTGAATTATTATCGTGAAGATGGTGAAATTACACTGAGTTTCGTAGTATAGTGTTAGCAAAAAAAATCGAAAAAATTAGAAAAATCGCAACAAAAAAAGAGAAGGAAAGTTTGAAGATAATCGTTTCGCAACTACCGAAGGAATTACACGAAGGATCGATTATTCGTTGATACAAATCAACGATGTAGAGTATTGTATAAAGTGGAAGATATCGCCACTTATCTTGTAAAGTACGTAAAGTATGGGATGATTAGGAAGTTGACCGTTATAGGAACGCCAACTTAGGTTGTTGTTTTTGATATATGATCAAGACGTTGTAAATAGTTGTGTCTTTATCATGGTAACGGTCAGGAAAAAAGTGTCTAGCAACTTGTATTTTGGACTTAATCTATTAGTTTTGTAATTTTTATTTAACAACAATTTACTTCTCTTTCCTAATGACTAGCCGCTGGTTTTATGCGAATGAGGATTTGTACGAGCATGCATGTCTATTCCATCGTTACGGCCATGTATGCATGTCTCAGCTGCCTCGTTAGTTTACGACTTTTGGTTAAAGTTAGAAGGTTCCTACCCTATATCATTCTTCATCCTAACCATTGGTTAAATTCAAATGAGGATGTGATCGAACATACATGTCTATTTCGTCGTTCTGGCCATGTATTTGTGCTTCAGCTGCCTTGTTGGAGTGGTACTTCTGGTAAAAGATTGAAGACTGATCAACCCTAAGCCTTATCATATAAACCCATATTTACCTTTATAAACTTGTTACTCCTTAGCTTTAGCGGTGGAGATGTGTATCCTTGCAAAGCTTATGATAGAATACTCGTCACGACCGAGAAATTGAGCGAATTAGTTACATGTTACCACATAGATTAGTTGAGTGATTTGAGTGTTTTCATCTTCCTATTTCGTGAGGTGTTTGGTTGTGTACTTGTAATAGATCAAATAAATGCTTTAACGGAAAATATCCTTAGGGATACATTTTTTATAAACTTCTAAAGGCTACTTGAAGACAAGTAGGATTTAAGTGGGAGGACATTTGATGACATCAAATAACGTCTATTTTATAGCATCATTTATCCTATGTAATTAACCCATTTTGTATAATTATTGCAAAGAATTATTACTTAATCATTTATATTTGAGAATTGCAGTAATTATAGAGTACTTGGTGAATATTAGCAAAAGGCGTGCATTCTAGAGCTTAAATGAAGATATTTTGAAAATTACTATTCTGACAACCAATACGCCGTATCTATCAAGGAAGATACGGCGTATCCGTGCTTGCACTTACCAAAGACCACATAGGAAACGAGATCAATATGTCGTATCCAGAGAAGACCAATATGTCGTATTGGATATATACCCTGTGAATATTCTAGAAGATATCAAACATGGTCCCTACTCCAAGAAACCCCAATACGCCGTATCTAATACATTGGATACGCCGTATCGACACCGACTCCAAACCCTATAAATACAAAACTCAAAAATGTGTTTTAAGTGTGCTAAATCATATTCTCGATACCTAAACTACAAAAGTCGATTTTCAGTAGAGAAAAAGAGCAAAAGAGGTCTTGCAACGTATTCCAATCCATAGGAGACAACGTGTAATTTCTTATACTTTTGGAATCGTTCAATTTTTGGTATCATTCGTTAACTCGGTTAGTTTACCTTGGCTAAGCCATTACTCTTGTATTAATTATGATGTTTGAAGGCTAATACCTTCAGGTATTAGGCATTTTTATAAAGATCTGAATGTTTGGTTTTGTTTATAGCTTGATTTCTTAATTTATCATTGTATGCGTGTTTATGTTTATCAATTTATACTTGTTTACGTGCTTTTGTATGCGACCTATCATTCAACTGGTTCTAGTGATACGGACCAAGTAGTCTAGATGCCGGGATAGCTCTCCATATAGTAATTTATACATCTAGAACACAAATATTGTCCTTCTAAATCCGTGCTAACGATATGCTTCTGGCTTAACTAGTTAATCGGATATTGCCTTTGGTTTATTAGACATGTTGACTAGTAGGCGAATCCAGATAATTCAACGAATAATGTTCTGATTCCATTAGATAGTTGGACAAGTGGACTACTAGAGTATAAATTGCCATTAAGCAGTAAGTGGGTAAAGTCTCTATAAGCTAGGGTTTAACAAGATCACCATTGCTTTAATCCCTAAGATAGATTATAATCAGTAAATAAGGATGCTTTATGCGGATGCTTTAATTGTGACAGAATTAATGTGTCTAGGTCTTAGGATGAAGTCTCGCCTAAGTTTAAGAATGATATGCCTCTTCGAGATAAGTAATCATTGCACTGAATAAACAAACCAACTTCTAATCGGATTAATGATGTCTAATATTGTTTTCTATTATAAGGCTTGACCGCTCTTTTATCTTCTGTTAATTTGCTTGCATGGTTTAAAATGAATTGATTATAGTCACCACCAAACCCGTGCCAGTCTCTCAGGCTGAAACCCCCATTTTACCTGTTAGAATTAGGATTAGAACTAACAAAGGATTAGCATAGGTTTGACTTAGATTAGAATTAACTTAGATTAGACAACCAAAATATTAATAAATTGAGAGATTTAACCTTGCTTCAAGTGTCGACACCCTACTTACCATGAATCTAACACCGACCGGGTACACTGCCCGTTAAAGTGTTGTTTTTGGTTGAGTCAGCAAAATATAGATTTAAAACTTGAATCATAAAAATATACACCACACAACGACACATCAGACATAATATGGTTGTGGTGAATAAGAAGATTTTGCATGAGATTGTGATAAAGAAGCAGTTGAATGAGCAATAAGGGCTAATGGATCATGATTTTTGGTAGCTTTCTTTGCTTTGGATGCTAGAACATGTGGTTCGAATTGTACTAATGAATCATACACATATCATAAGAAACTGTCTCCCCAGTTTGATTGTGACAAACCAAGGTGACATATTTGCTCCATTCGGGTTGTAAGCAATTGAGAAACTTGGTGTTGATTGACACTGAAATAGGACGAACAATATTACGATCCATAATATTCACAAGCGTTGTCAATTTTTCATACACAGATTCTAATGATTCTCCTTCTTTTGCTGCAAATTTGTCAAACTCATCCATTAGACGTGAGTGTCTCACATGTCTAGTAACATCAGAACCAAACATCAGCCTCTTAATTCGTTCCCACATTTCCTTAGCATTTTTACATGCATCCACTGAATTGTATATATCATTTGATATTGCTTGAAGAAGATAATTCATGACTTTCACATTCGCAATGTATTGCTTCTTGTCACCTTCAGTCATTTTGGACAACGGTTCAAGTACTTCTTTCACAGTACCATTTAAGTTCGCAGCTCCGTCTGGATCACAAATCATTGGCCTCTTATAAGGTCCATTTTGAATTGAATTCCACATAAATTCCCCTTCTTCAAGTTTATTATCCAAAAACCTTCTGAATCTACTTTCCCATGGAATATAATTCCATCTCTCAAGCATTAGAGGTTTATTATTAGCTCTCGAATCCGCTAAAGTTTGTTGATTTAAAGTAGACATGTTGTATCAAATGTTTACAATGCAAACTTGGATCATTTTGGAGATAAAGTCTTGTAATCGTGAAGTTAACGAGCAATTACAACCTTGTCTTGTCTTACAATGAAGTAACCTTGAAGAAACTAAACCTTGATTTGTTACGAAAGTCTAAGTAACACTTAAGCCTTGTTACGAAAGCTCAATTATCCAAAATTAGAAGATACGAAACCTCACAAACTGTGTTACAAAACCGAAAGTATGAGATACGAAACCTATGAAATAGTGTTACGAAACCCACCAAATGTGTTACAAAACCTCTAAAATTGTATTATGAAACCAAGTGACTGTGTTTTGAAACCTCTAAAACAGTTTACGAAACCCCAAAACTGTGTTACGAAACCTTTTCCAATGAGATACGAAACCTTCCAATTATGAATACAATGTTATGAAACCTTTGTTATGAAACTAAATCTTACGAAACCTCAACTGTAATACGAAACTTCTTTACGAAACCCTCAGTTAAGAAACTGTGTTACAAAACCTTCCTTACGAAACATGTGATACGTAAGCTGGAAGTACGAAACCAAAACCAAGTATTTGATATGAAACTCCTTGTTTACGAAACCACAATTCTACGAAAGCTTCCACTGTTTACGAAACCAAATGGTTACCGAATGCTAAAATTTACAAAACCTCCTTTCGTAAATTCCAAATAACCTCTACTTTCGTAAAATCCAAGAAAACGTAAATCTTTAGCTACGAAACCTAGTAAAAGTATACCAATTTGATTTTAAGCATTTTAGATTGATAATATCAATGTTATCTTTTTCAAATTGACAAAATTCAACGTTACAAAAGCTAGTTACTATTTACAAAATCTTAACTACGTTACGAAAGCTAAGAAATCACTTACGTATGACAGTTACGAAACCAAAACTACAATACGAAACCTCAAAACTAAAATACGAAAGCTATTCCCCCCCTAAAACAGTTACCGAAACCTTATTTCTTGCTTACAAAAGCTATCAAACTTATATTCTCTGATCAAATTCAATCTAAAACACATATTTTTTGTAATCTAGATATTTCACCTACAATTCGATGGTTACGAAAGCTAGTATTATGCATTTTAAGATCAAAAACTCGGCAAATCATAAATCTAATTCATACAAAACCTACTGTGCATCCTTACGAAAGCTTGTAAATCGAAATTTCACATGGTTAAGCTCGATTTGATTCACGAAACACACGCTAGATCTCTCCTGGCGATAGATACCACTTGTTATATGTCATGTTTACATAGTAGTGATCATACAAAAGCTTAGGAGTAAAGGAGAGGAGCTAGAGAGTATTTTTCATCATTTTTTAAATTTTCATTTCAAAGGGAAAATAGAAATGGGACAGAGAAGTGAATTACAACAAATGTAAAGACTTGTATAAATACCCCTCCTAGATAGGTATTTATACTTATTGCTTATCCTACTCTATTTTCCTAACTTTAGTCAAACCTTGGTCAACATTACTTAACTTTGACCAAGATAGACTTTATTTCATTATAATTACTAATAAAACTTTAAAACTATTCAAAACTATACAAAGACCAATTCATCTAATAATAAACACTTTACTTGAACCTAACAGTTTTGGATTATAGAACGTTGTGTATTTGAAAATATAACACTCAAATTTATCACTTTAAACTATACAATCAATACTATGAGTTCTATTGGAATTGATGGAAAGCTATTCGAGAGGTTTCGTGTTGAGGAAGTTTACGAAAGAAGAGAATTGTGATTTTTACGAAAGCTGATGGAATTTGGAATTTACAAAAGTTAAAGTTTCGTATTGTGGAACTTTTGGTAACGGTTTTTGGTTTCGTATATCTGTGGAAGCTTTCGTATCTGTTCTTTTGTATTTTGGGGTTTTGTATTGAAGTTTTGGTTTCGTACCTCAAGGATTCGTATCATAGGTTTCATACAGAAGGTTTCGTATCCAAAGGTTTCGTATCTCTGGTTTCAAATCCCCAAGTTTTGTACAACAAGTTTCATATCACAAGACAAATACGGTTTTGTATTTTAAGCTTTCGTATGCATAGGTTTCGTACAACAGGTTTCGTAACACAGGTTTCCTAGTTGAAGGTTTCGTATTTGAAGGTTTCGTATTCCAGATTTCAAAGGTTTCGTATAACGGATTTTAGGGTTTCAGATCTTCATACTTTCAGTCACTTAGGCTTTCGTATAAAGTCTAGGTTTCGTATATTCAAGGTTTCGGATTCATTTTTGGTTTTGTATAACAAGCCTAGTTGTTGTTTCTTTTTGATCTCATGATTGCAAATCTTTATTTCTAAAACGATCCAAGTTTAAATTGTATTCATTGATTTATTCACATCATGTTTAATGCAAATCAAAAAACACTTGCGGAATCAGGAGCTTTAGATAGACCTCCGATGCTAAAGAAATGAAGTTATGTGCCATGGGCAAGTAGATTTATAAGGGTTTTGGAAAATAAACAAGAATAAGGTGAATTGATGAGAAATTCAATTGATAATGGTTCGTACAAAAGGAAAGATATTCCTAATCCAGATAATACTCAAAAGACCATACCTGAACCAATCAGCAAAATGTCCAAACTAGACAAAGACCAATACTTTGTAGATATCAAGGTAATGAACTATATTCTTCAAGGAATACCCAATGATATCTACAATTATTTGGATGCTTGCTCAGATGCTTAACAAATGTGGAAAAGAATCAAAAGATTGATGCAAGGCAGTGCCATAAGTTAGCAAGAAAGACACTCGAGGCTCATGAATGAATTTTGTTAGGTTCAAGAAAAGTGTTTATTATTAAACGAATTGGTCTTTGTATATTCTTTGTATAGTTTTGTTTAGTTTATAATTTTATAAGTAATTATAATGTAATAAAGTCTAACTTGGTCAAAGTTAAGTAAAGTTAACCAAGGTTTGACTAGAGTTAGGAAAATAGAATAGGAACAATAATAAGTATAAATACCCATCTAGGAGAGGTATTTATACAAGTCTTTAGATTTTGTAACTTCACTTCTCCCTCCTACTTCTATTTTCCCTTTTAATGAAAACTTTGAAAATGATGAAAAATACTCTCTAGCTCCTCTCCTTTCATTCTATAACTTTCATATGATATCTACTATGCAAACATGACATATAACAAGTGGTGTCTATCACCGAGAGAGATCTAGTGTGTGTTTCGTGGATCAAATCGAGCTTAACCGTTTCAATTTTCTATCAAGAAGCTTTGGTATCGAAGGATTAGTAGGTTTCGTAGAACGTTGAGTGTTAGATTTACGATTTGATGAGTTTTTTGATCTTAAAAAGCTGAAATATAACTTTCATAACTATCAATTTGTAGGTTTAATAACTAGTTTACGGAAAATACTTACTTAGAATAGAATTTGATTTAAAAAACATGGATTTGATAGCTTTCTTAATTCAGAAACTAGGTTTCGGTAACTATTTTTATGCGGGAAAGAGCTTTCATAAGACAGTTTTTAAGCTTTTGTATCATAGTTGAGCTTTCGGTAACTGCCATAAGTAAGTGTTTCTTAGCTTTCGTAACTACATCTAGCTTTCGTAAATCAGCTAATAACTTTCGTAACAAAGAACTTAGTCAATTTGTAAAGATAACATCCATATTATCATCTTAAACTGCTTAAAATCAAATTCTTAGGTTTATTATTAGTTTCATGGCTAAGAATTTACGAATGTAGAAGGTTTCTTGGAATTTACAAAAGTAAGGGAAAATTTGGAATTTACAAAAGGTGGTTTCATATATTGGAGATTTCGGTAACTACTTGGTTTCGTAAACTGTGGAAGCTTTCGTATATCTGAGGTTTCGTATCAAGAGATTGGTTTTGGTTTCGTACTTTAGGCTTTCGTAGCACAGGTTTCATATGAGAGGTTTCATATCACCGTTTCATAACTAAAGGTTTCGTATTTTAGAGGTTTCGTATTTCTGAGGTTTCAGAGCAGAGGTTTCATATTATAGTGATTGAAATTGTTTCATACCATTGAGGTTCCGTAAACAGAGGTTTCATAACACAGCTTTCCTAATTGAAGGTTCCGTAATTCATTTTTTCATATTGGAAGGTTTTGTTGATAAAATATAATGCCTAAAAACATTATTAATATTTTTCACATCTTTACGTTTTGATAATCACAAAATACAAAAACGTTCAATGTAAAATTAAACGTAAACAAGTAATTAATAGTAAATTTTCATTTAGATAATTATATCACTTAAAGATATGAATAAATAAATGCTTAATGCATTTTATCATCAAA
>BQNB010060944.1:25493-36709 GCA_026074375.1 Tanacetum coccineum
TGTATTAAATGATATTTAGGAGTAATTTACGTAAACTATATTAACGAGGCTTGTCGACACCCGTGCGTTGCACCGGACTTAGTCTGTACATTTCTTATAGTTTCTACTTCTTATCAATTGTACTAAAATTATGCAAAGGTTGTAAGCTACTTTATTCATTTGAGCACTGTATCAAACACCTGAATACACTGTGCCCACACGTGCATTGCACCGGGTTTGTTTTTTGGAAAAATTTGATCATTTTTATCGGACGAATTAGTTCTTGTTTAGTATCCAATTTATACGTTTCCAAAGGTTTTAATTCACTTCTAGTATAGATGATGGCAATTTTTGAAATTGGGAGTAATATAGGATACCGCGTAACTTGATAATAGATAAGAGTATTTATTTTCGGACAAACTAAAATAAAAGGGGAACATTTGTTTTGGGGTCATGTGGAAGAGTAATTTGAGTTAGTAATCTGAGTTAGGAGAATTTATGTCATGTGTTGTACTCCATTTTATGCTGCTTCTGAACATACAATGCTGAATATGTGTGAACCATAATGATTGTCATCACATTCTGTGATTGATAATTTAAAGTCAACATTAGCAATTAGTTTACTAAACATGTGTTATGGTCTTTGAGGAAGGGTCAGTCGACACCAAAGAGTGTAGGGCGAGCTTCGAGCCAAAACCGAACCGACCCAACCAAACCCGACCCAACTTGAAAACTGAATTTTCGAAATAGCATGAATCAAAACCGAACCGAAAGTCCTAATTTGGTTTCAGTCGATTATTCGGGTTTCTTCAGTTTATGTCAAAACTGAAGCGAGTGAACCGAAATTTATAATTGGTTGGAACTAAATAAAATGTGTTTTGGTTGTTATTTATGTGCCTACCCAACGTATTTTTCACATTTTTTCCATCAAAAATCAAATGCCACAAAGTTTAACTGTACAAAAACTCGTGCATATATTTTCAGTAGGAAAGCAAGGGCATTGCGACATTTTGACCATCACAGTTTCAAAAGAAAATAATACATAGCACTCCAAGATGAATCAAGTGCAATGTTGTCCAATAGCAAACCATAACATTATCTTCTTTTTCCTGTAGTCAAAACATTAACTCTATTTGGAGTAAACTGGAATTTTTCTAAATGAAGCCATGTGTCTATCTTGAAAAAGCTTGTCCTATCGCCAAACATAATTCAAGCCATTGTATTCTCAGCATGCTTCTCTCATGTTCATTTATTCACATACCACATGTTGAATAGCCTGAACCAAACACTCCTCGTTCTCATTATAACCTCATCCAAACACACCTTAATTATGGTAATAAGCTGATCTACACACGCTTCGTATATGCCCTGATATATATAATGACAGTTCACTCTAAACACTCATTGTTTCTGCACTGACCTGATAAGTATGATCCAAACACACCTTATTCCAAGCTTTATGGTAGAACGATCCTAACACATCTCTATTCTACATCAACCTGAATCACATAAAGATACACGGTCAGTGTGTATATTTTAGCTCTAATATTGTACCTTGGGAGCTGTTTGTGCCGATTGCCATAAATTTCATGAACATGCTTCATCAATACATCACATAAATGATTAATAGTACTTATTGTGTTGGGTGAGAGAAAATTGATGCTTGTGTTGTAAACAAAGGCAATGAACTGATGCTTGTTTCAAAATATGTGATATAAGAACTTAGCGGTGTTTGGTTTTGCATATTTTATATGCAGACTTATTTAGAATTCATTCATTCAGTAAGCTCAGAATGAGTTAGATTTACAAATGGTCATTCTTTGTTTGTTTATGGATAAATGTTATAATAACTGATGTGTTGATTTGAAAAACAATATAATCATAACAATAATCTATATCTTTGTTATAAACGAATTCTAACTGACACATTCCCTTCTAAACTGAGGCCATAAACAACGTTTCAAGGCTCGGTTAAGCATTTATTGCAATTTACCTAAGACAGGACCTTCTGCCCTCCGGAAGTAAACTTCTATTTTCCAATTCTTTCTTGCTTTGTCCAACGATGCAGTGGTGGCCCCTACATGTATCAATCCAAACTGGAAAGCATGTCACCCATTTGCTTCTGGTCAAACACTTTTCCTTGCATAAGATTCGACAAAAATAATCAGCACACATTTTGCTTACTCAGGGTATGTTGTGTAAATGCAGGGTGTCTTTTATAACACTGGTTAGTTTATGAACGTCTGTCATAATTAATTGAGTGTGATAGAAACCATATATTTTAAGTGCAATATAAAAGATAATACACATTCAGAAGAGGAACCTGGGAGGTACTTTGCAGGTCGATATTTCAATACAGATAAAAGGCACATATATGTCAAAAAAGTAACATCCTAACAGCATTTTTAAGCCTCATGATTGGCCTGGATAATAGAAGTGTATGACCCTTACATGTGAATGGCTCTTCACATGATAAGTTGTTAGCCCTTGAACACTCATGACTTAAGAACACCTTTTGGAGAAGCACCTGTATAAGGATGTCAAGATTCTCAAGTCTGTCATGGAACTAACATAAAAAAACATTGTCCTTAATGAATTAAGTTTCTGTCTAAGATGATTTAACTGCGTATAAGTTCTAGTCTCAATAAAACTACTAATTTAGTTGTTCCCGCTTCTAACGAATACAGATATGGTGTATAGTTATTTTAATAAGTATATGATGCAAAACACTCCAATTTCACAAATTTCCACTTACCTCAATTACGGATATGATGTTCCACTATATAATCCCACCGCACCAGAGTTATACCATTTGGTATCCGCATACATCCCAATTTCACAAAGAGGATCTGAACTACACACATAAAACAAAAAATTAAAAAACAAACTACACCTCAAAGTTGTCAAATGATAAAGCCTCAACACTATATATTCTTATTCCCTCTAACCTTCTCCTACAAAACACCATGCTACTACGCTCCCAACTGGATCCTGCTACTATGCTCCCTAAAGACACAAATGAGAAAACTTGTTAAACTATTAACACGTTTCATCATAATTCGACCTTCGAAAGAATAATACATATGGTTTATGTAAATTAATAGACCTTGAGCCATTTTATGGAAATGTGGAGACGGGGTTCTATATCAACAAATTTATTACCTAATATTTGACCTTGAGCTGCTGCATGACAGTAGGATATGCAGGTGCAGGATGCGCTAACCGCAAACTTTGGAGTTGTTAGTACTTCCTCTTCCTCCTGGTCCTCGTACTCCTCTAACGACACTTCACCATACGGAAATCTTAAGGTTACTTTTGGCTACATCACAGAGAAGGCGTCTTTTACATATATTTCATGAAAGCTTGATCAAAAAAGTGACCCACGATAACTAAACATAATTATGTAAATTCTGGATTGCTTTACTACTAACAAATTCTAGCGTCTCCCTAATACTCAAAGCTCTCGGCTTCGTAGCAAAGACCGATTAATCATATCAAACCTACAGTTGCAGTAAAATTTATATTCTTGAGTCTTAACTAAACGTAAACTATAAAATCGACACCAAACATCAAATATTATTAAAAATGTGTTATACCTAATCTCTTAATTACTCCACTTTCTCTTCCTCAATCGCCATCTCCTCCTCCGACCCTTCTTCTCTTCCTCCACCACTATTCCATGTTCTGAATAAAGAGTAATTTTTATCATTTCAAATGGCCGCAAAACATACTTTAACTTGGAGCAGAAACAATAATAAATCCCAAACACGGTCTGTGCCATGCTTTCGGAGTGGCAAAGACCGCACCATGAAGGACCCAAACTCGAGGCGTATAAGCATATTACGCACAATAATGTAAACATACTATAAGATTCCTATCATCTCAAATAAGTATTAATCATTTAAGAATAGCCTGCAAGGGGGAACGTGCAGCAACTCAAATATGTTCAGAACATGTGAATTCCCTTTATATTGGTCCCATAAGTCATAAGGTGGTGTTTGGAATAGCTTACTAAATATGCTCATCTTCTTAAGCAGTTTAGAATAGGTTTCTAAAACTGCTTATCTTCTTAAGCACTTTGGAATAAGCAATTTTAGGCTGCTTATTTCACTCAAAACGTATAAGGTAAGTAGTTATAAGTGCTTAGCTCCTAATTCTCAATACTTAAACTCGCAAAATTGAAACAATAACACACTGGTCAGTTCAGGAGACTACTTATTTTTGGAATCAAGCATTAGACCAAATAATACGTATGTATGAGCGTGGGTGGTCGTGTACGTAGTCTCACCTATCTTTTCCACGATATCATCATTTTCTGTGATCCTAGTTGTATCAAATAGTGTGATCGGGATACCATGAACCATAACATTTGATATCAAGGGCAATTAGCACTTGATACAGATACATCAAAAACCAAAACTCGGGTACAATGTTACAGAGGTGCATATACGACACTCTAAATCAAGTATTTTAGCATCGGCTTGAAAGCCTAGTCCACCTTGTGGAAGCTTTCTATTAATTTTACCAATCCTTTGAGGAGCCCAAACAATGTGTTTAACCCTCCCACGAATTAAGCCCAAAGATGTTGATGTTGAATCATTGTCATCATTTGACATTGTTGATGTTTTGAGATTTTTTTTATGGTGATGATAGAGATTGTGTTTAAGGTGTGACTATGGGTTAGTGACGGCCGGCAATAGTAGATTAAGTATAATACAGATCAAGTAAATATGTAAATTCATGGTATTGGCCAAAAGAAACTATGAAAATACGCTGAATTCAATATAAGGTTTATAAACTCACAATTCGAAATAGGGATCAACCTCGTACACGCAATCGAACTTTTTTCTCTGCCAGCACACCACACCACAAAAGTAACTGCAAACAACATAAGCAAGGTAAAAAAAAGATTGGTAACCTGCACAAAATCATCAGGAAAAAACGAATTTAACAAAACCCCTAAATTATGACGAAACCCTAAATTCAAAATCAAAAAATATTGAAAACAAAAATCTGATACAAAAACCTCAACTAAATTATCATCAATTATGGTGGGAAGGGAGTTTGAGGATGAATCGATATGTGTGTTTATAATTGTGCAATTATTTGGGGGCAAATGAAAAGATACATAACATCTAGGAATTAACTAAAACGGCAGCATATATTGAATTTATGGGCAACTACAGGGACGAATGGTCTATGGGTTATAATGGGGTTGAGTCATAAAGACTGCCTATTACTTGTACCTGCTTGCAACTTCAATGATAGGCAAATGGAGAGCTGCTCTTGAAGACGATTCGTAAATGCTCCCTCATTAAGACAGTACATTGAATACTCGTAAACTTAGTCTTTTATAATATAAGGATAAGAATTATAATATAAAATAATTAATTTGTGAGTTCCATTTCATTTCACTATATACTAATCCACAAACGTCTGACTGCAACTTTGACCAACTTTGGGCTGATGGGTTTGTGTGGGCTTAATAATTTCACTATATACTAATCCACAAACGTCTGACTGCAACTTTGACCAACTTTGGGCTGATGGGTTTGTGTGGGCTTAATAATATGGTCCACTTAGTGTATTTGTGGCCTGTGCAACGTTTGGGTTGTTAGTTTCATAAGCTCTTCATCTCATTATATCCATAGTATAATTTAAACACTTTTTTCATTGGCGGATCCAAATTCACCAATGCCAGTTGCTAGACGTGCTGTGGATGAGCTGATTAAAGTTAGTGGGGAAACTGAACCTTCGAGATATATGAAGTTCTTCGATGTGCAATAGATTGTTGAATCCCGCCGTTTCCTTAACTGAATGCGTGATGAAGTTCAGACTTCAAGGACTTGCCTATCTCAGTTGACTGCCATGATATCTGAATTGGAAGCCATGAATGATGCAGGGGAGTTATTTGATACTCTAATGTCTTTGAGGGATGATAAGCAAGTTGAGAGTAATAAGCTTTCGTTGTTGAATGAGATGATTGTTATGGTGGAGGAGTTTATTGCTACCAAAGAAGACCTTGTTAGATCTGGTTAGGGAAGAATGGGGTATCTTTTGTTTGGGTAGTCACGTTTCATGCTTGTTTAGTCTTTATAAAATCTATGTTTGTGTTTGTAGTTTGTCTGCAGTTTGAATAATGTATGGATGTTTTGGTTTTTAATGAATATGAAAGTTATGGTGTTAATCTAAATTGATGTTTACTAATTTTTTTGTTTTAATGTTGTATGCTTATTGTTTTTGTATTCTGTGATGATCCGTTTATGTTTAAAGTCATTTCACTTAAAGGTTGTATTAGGTAATGAATCAGTGTTTATGTTTTGGAAAATGAGTAACCATACCGTACATTAAGGTCTCGTTATCATACCACACACCTTAAATAGTCTAGAATACGAACCTTTAATAATACGCACGCCAAACGTTAAAAAATCTTATCATTATCACAAAACACAAATATAATAACAACCACTTAAACATGTTTTAACAAATTATACCAACCTCATACCACAAAAAAAAACTTTTTTCTTAGAAAAATAAATAATAATTGGATACCTCATATGAAGCTCTTTGTTGTGCTGGAGGATAAGCAACTAACTCGTCGCCACCTGTTTGTCTTTCACCACAGATGTCATCTTCCTAACAACCCCAATACTTATATCAATGCATTCACCACAAAATTAAACACAAACCCCTGAGTTTTTCTATAAACATAATGAAAATCAAGAATTTCTTCCAAAATAAAACCAATTACCTGCAACACCAACACCACCAAAGATATTAACCGTGATGCTCAGAGCAGTAAATAAAGGTCATGCCGTGTTTGTTATTGTTTAATGAAGTTGATGTAATTTGTCTGGTGGCTCGAGTGGGATGACGAACCTGTTATGTGCAGTCCGGACGCCTGGTAAGAGTAAGGAAGCGATTCCTGTAGTAATTGAATAACCCAGTCAGTGATGAGTTAGTTATACCTTGCCGTGATGTGTGGGCTATTCGTTACGAATATTGAAGTAAGGAGGCAAAATTAATGAGAGGAGGTACCTGAGGAAGCCACCGCAAGGACAATCATGCGTTCTGATCTTAATTTTGAGATGATAGTTTTGTATAGGAATCTGGGCTTGTTTTATTGGGATAAACTGAGCTTTTACTTATCTGAAGCATCGTATAAGTTCATACATATGCGATATTCATAGGGTGTGCGTAAGTGTTTAGGGCGTAATGTTGGTATTCGGGTTTTTCTCAACGCGAAGTATTTATAAACAATTTATTATTATTATTATTATTATTATTAATATAATTATTATTATTTATTTATTTATTATTATAAACATCACTTTATTAAAAATTCATAGGATTTATAAAAAGTTAGAAGGAAACCGAGATACTATCTGGGCTCTCACTCCTTTAGCAATAGAAAAAAACTTGTAATTATTATTATAATTATTATGATCATCAAAAACTTGTATAACTGATAAAAAAATTGCAAGAGTAGTTGGACTGGTGCACCAATCATAATCCATTGACTCATTCAAAGAAGATTTAGTGGAATCTTTTATGTAGACCATTTTCATTGTCCAAGATATAATATAACAAACATGGTTTATGCCAAAATCTACTATTGTCTGTAATTATTCGAAACATGGAGAAAATGGACAAACTTCTTCAAATCTGGGAGTTTGGCTAAGCTCATAATGATTGAGAATGTCCTCGTTATTGAAAGGTAAGCCATAAGCTTTTCTTAGCCAAACACCCCATTACCTCATTCTACTTCCTCTAATAAACTTGCAGTGCTTTCTTAACCCATCTGAGCACATGTTAATTAGCCTAACTCCCACTAAAACCGTCCAAACACCCTGTAAAAACGACCTGCTTCACCCCTTTACTACTAATGGATTCTATTTCATAACGCCAATTGTCTAAACTACTGATAAGAAAAAGACTACATACCTGTTGTGTGAACAGATATTGGAGCATTATGAGAAGTTTCGAGATCTTCAACTCAAATGTTTTTGCTCATTACTCAACATACCTAATAAAAAAACACAAACCAATGTTTGTAAGAAATTGAAGCGTTGTGGGTCAAGTTAGGTCATCCCACAATTTTGGTTAGTCTTGTGCTTATCCATTTCATCAATGATAACTGAAAATCAACATAGTAGAATGATGGCAGCCCTTGATTTAGCGGGTTGGGTAACGGGTGAAATCATAAAGTTTACGACCTTACTTATGGAATTAGGTCATCCCACAATTTGGTTAGTCATGTGCTTATCCATTTCATCAAATGTTAACTGAAAAATCAACATAGGAGAATATGAGGCACCCTGATTTAGCTTGGGTAACTGTGAAATCACTAAATGTTACGACCTTTACTATGGTATGATACAAGGGTTTATGACTTATTTGGTTTATGGCTATATTTTCATAAACTTACTTTTTGTGGCTTTTTTTGAAACTTTGCGGCTTATATAAACTTATTATGACATGATAAGCTTATATAAGCCAAAAAAATTTAATGTAAACCACAAAAAATGAGCTTATGAAACATAAGGCCAAAACCAAATAAGCCGAAACAAACACTAATATTTGTTAGGCTTATTTTTGGGCCAATTTTGAAACTCGTGGGCATATCATATCGTAATAAGCTTATATAAGACCATAAGTTTCAAAATAAGCTAGAAAAAATGAGCTTATGAAAAACCTAAGCTTGTAAGCCCAAAATTAAGCTCAAACACACACCCCTAAGCTGTTAGATATGAGGAGTAAATTAGCAAATAAAGATGTCACATACTTATTCTTATTATCTAAAGAGTAAATTATAAGATCAGTAGTTACACGCCTGGTATATATGAGTTTCAGTAAATTGACAATCTATTCCAATGTTACTATACTCATATGGATTTCATGTATTTGGTAGTGCTAATACGTTAATGGCGACATATGAAATAAAATACTAATAACAAAGTTTAGGATAATGAATTGCCATTCTTCGTTTTTGTAAGTGTGGGAAACTTACTATCAAAAGGAAATGAGGTTCCATATCCAATGCTAAACCTGAAGGCAATATGCTTTATGCAATAATTCTACTTAATTCGACAGTTTTTCATATACTTTGACTAATGATAAGCTAAGAGGATGTTCTTCTGTAGTCGGTTTTCCTTTTTATACATGTTTGTTGGGGCTGTCAGTTACTAAGTTAGGGTCAGAAGTTCATATGGGAGGCAGTTTGGTGTCATTTAGTTATACACATTATGATTGTATCTATTATATCTATACATTATACATCTAAAACACTTGCCTTATGACGACCCGTCCATGTCCTGCTTTCGCGCTCATGAGCTGCTTAATTGACTCCTCAATACCTGTTATAAAACATATCAAAGAGGAAGATTAGTCCAAGAACGGATTAATACATAAATAACACAATTAACCACAATAGAATCAATTCAAACTGTCAATGGTCTAACTACTTAGTACAACGGGTCTGATGGTTACAATCTCTTACTAAAAGCTATAAACCTTTGCAAGTTTACAACCTCATCAAGATGTATTGTTTAATAGTTTTTTGTAATTTCACACTTGAATATTACTGATTATTTAATAGTTTTTGTATTCAACTTGATATATTACTGATTTACAAAAGTTATTTAGCAGATAAAACAAATGCCGGCATGTGAACCAAACCCGAAACCCGTTAACCATAGAAGTTGATATGCTTTACCTGTTAACAACATACATAGGCTAGTGCACGCTCAAGGTTGCTGTGAAGAGATTTAACCAAACATGTAACACCATCATGCTTGTGAAGAGTTTCCAGCCTTTGTTTTTGACCGTATTAGGGAGGTCAAAAGGGTGAACGTTAGTGAGGGCTATAGACCCTTTTTCGAAAACTACTGCATCAGCAACAATAGAGTCAGAAAAATAGTTAATAAATTTTGATGGTGTTTTAAGTGTTGATCTTAAAGATTGTATACTAACCAAAAGTTGTTGACTGGAATGTTAGGGTGCCATCGACCACATCTTTACTTCCCTACACAATTGTCTTATCCTTTCCTAATTTCTAACCTGCAAATAATGGGAAGAAAGTCAAAATTAAACTACCAAAATTAAAAGAAACCGTGAATACATCTCCGTATTCTATATAAACAGACACATCCAAACCACTATGGATCTCACATTAAACCTACATTAACTAACTTTCGCAAACACTGTGATTTTTGACACAAAACCTAAGCAACAATCCCATTCAGTCATTCATCGTAACATAATAATATTTACATCCTTATCGATAATACCTACATTTTACGCATATCCTAACTACTAATTCGGGAGGTAATAAAGAGATTTAACTTATCGCATAAGCCTCAATTTTGACCATAATAAACTTACCTCGTCCAAGAATAAACTTAACGGCGTCCTCGTATCTCGACGTGAATCAAATTGAGTCCCATCCAACAACGTCACAGTTTAATGAACTACCAAAAACAACAAACCACAAATCAACATGAAATTCATCACAATTTTTTTTTTATTTGAACGACAATTTTTTCTATTTCATAATTAACTAATTAATAAGCTAAAAAGTTAATAGTTTAACAATTAATTATACCTTCACCAGATACCTACTCGTTTGCTGACGGATTACATATACAGCTTCATGAGGCTTTCACCAATAAGATCTAAATTAAATCAATCAATCAGTCACTAATATAAAATTGCAAACCACAAAAACTAAATAAGGTGGGAAAATAAGCTAATCCAAACACCCTCTAACAACAGAACAACAAAACCCATAAAATATGATGGAGTAGAACAAAATTACCAACCCGCAATAAAAATTAGTATTTTAGGTTTAGTGTGTGTGTTTGATGAAAGCTTCGACCAAAAACATGATAATGGAGGTGAAAGGTTTCACGTGTTTAAGAAACAAACCTGATTACTCTTACAAACTCTTCATCTTCGGTGGATGATTAATTGAATGATTTCGACCTGTGGAATGCAAGTGTGCAGTAACCACCGACCTTTGATGTGCAACTGAATAGTGGAGTTGAATTGGGGTATTGAATTCGAGCCCTCTTTATTACTGCCCATTTAATCTACAAACTGAATCATATAATATAATAGATAATTATCACACCCACAAGAGATCAATTTAGATGCGACAATTATGATTCATAACTATGAGATGTCAATTAATATACGAACCCTTTCTAGGCCATTTATCATTGTAACATATTTGTTTA
>BQNB010060945.1:7146-22175 GCA_026074375.1 Tanacetum coccineum
GTTCTTAACAGATTTAAAGGCTCGTTTTGGATTTATTGGATTAAATGATTACGAAGATGGTTATTTATCACTTATTTGACGGTGAAGTGGAATTATTTGGGTTTGTGTTCTTATCATATCTTAAAGTGGGTGTTACACTTTGAAGATAACTTGTATTTGCTATCACTTTGGTTATGTGTCTCACAGAAGATGAGGATAAATTGTCAAGAGATTGCGGTCTCCCTATACATCGGTTTGGGTATACGTTCGAAGTCACGTGGATAGTGCAAGATATAAGACACAAGTTTGGGTTATTCAACTTCAGCATCAAGTTCGTTATACTTTGTTTTCTTCATCAGTAATCATTACATAGAGCCTACAGAATTGAAGATTCAAGAAATGGTTAACATATGGGTTTCAGGGGAAGCTTAATGTTAAAATGTTTAACCATTTATATGTACCACATAAGGTGAAGGTTTTTACTACTACTAGTTATTGTTACTACTGCTAGTTTAAGTTTCTACTACTCAAGTTCATTTATCTTAAAGGCGCGTCATGGAGGGTAATTTGAGTTTTTGAAGGCTGGATTAGAAGTGTGATAGTGGTTCATAGTTGTGAAGATCAAAGTTGCATACTTTAGTCTCCTATTTGATATTGATAAAAAGGGGAAGAAGATTTGATGATTTGCAACTTGTAGATCCTTGGTAGCTTAAGGGGAAGTTTTCATTCATATATTAACTTCAGGGGAAGTTCATGCTTATTTGGTTTTGTCATTATCAACTAGGGGAAGATTGTTGGGAATTATATTTGAGTTAATAAGACAAAACAAGAATGAAACGTAAGGACTGAATCTAGCATTATGGAATTCTACAAGCTGGTGGAGTTTATTCTACAAAAGATAAAAGATTCCAAAAGATATGATTCTTGAAGATAAAGATGAAGTTTATTAAAGAATTAAAAGATTTAGTTTCCTTATACAATTATGTTTTCCCTTGTAAATCTAGATGGACTCTACTATATAAAGAGATCCCTAGATATAGTTTTATAAGTATATAACGAGATATAGGTTCATTAGTTTATCATCGGGAAAAAATGTGTGTGTGTGCACTTGACCAAAAAAGTTGCACCGTCCGACCTTAAGTGTGAAACGTTTTCCGCAGTTAGTCCCTCACTTAACCCAGGCCCACAAACGAATGTTAAGTTCTTTAACCACAAGGGTATTTACGTCTTTTCACCCCCTATCTATAGCATTTAAGGATTATATCTGCCTAGTCATTTCACTCACGATCCCCTAAAAAGTTTTTATTTTTCTCTCACAATCCATTCATCTTCTTCCCCTAAATCTAACAGAAATCAAACCCTAGTTAACTGAAACTATTAACTTACTACGATGGTGGTGTCTCTGTACAACATAAGAGATAATGGTGTTCATGATCGTGATCCTTACAAGATGTACAGTAAGTAATTTTTTTTAATTTTTTTGACAATGTTGTTTAGTGTAAACGGTTTTGAATCCTTATAATTGACTTTTAGTATGAATAATTGTAGAGTATTTGAAATAGTTTATTTGATGTTATGTGGCTTGAAACCCTATATTGATTCGTTTTTGTTAAATTTATTGCAGAACTGGAGTCTACTCTGTTTTCTATCAAGCTTCATTATGGTGGTGTTTTCACAAAAAGTCCAAACAGGAAATACATTAATGGTAACATTACCTTTGTTGATATGATAGATAGTGATGAATTTTCTGTCCATGAAATAGATTCTATGTTAGAAGACTTAGGACAAGATGGCCACAGGGTGATGTTTTACCATTTCTTGAAACCAGGTTGTGATTTAGACAATGGACTAGAACCTATAGCATGTGACAGAGATGTAGTCGTATTAGGTAATTATGTCTCAGAAGGTCTTAAACTAGTTGAAGTGTTTGTTGAGCATGAAAAGACCAACCCTGACATATACACACCCCCAAAGGCTAAAAGAATAGTAATAGAAGAATTAGATGCTAAACCAATAATTTCAAAGGCAGGGATTACACCAGTGGCTAGGAAAATAGTCTTTGATGTTACTAATAATCAAACTTGTGGAAAAGAGAAAGGGAAAAATAGTAGGAAAGACTTAGATGGGAAAAGTAGTGGGAAAGACTTAGAAGGGAAAAGTAGTGCAGTTGGTAATGATGGCTCTTATGAAGAATCACAAGATCCTAATTTTGACCCATTTGCTGACTTGGACCTAATCTTACCAACAATGGGGGATTGGGAAGGTAATACTAGTGAACATGTTGATTTAGGGGATGAAACAAATAATGTAGAAACAGAATGTAATGATGATGAAAGACATAGGGTGGAAGAAACACAGGGTGATGATGATAGACATGGTGAGGAACAAACAGGGGGTGATCATGAAATATATGATGAGGAAGAAAAATAGGGTGATGATCAAAGTGATAGTCAAGATAATGATTATATTGTTGACTCAGATAACAATGTGGATGATATAAATGTTGACATGGCTGATTTTGAGTACAATATTGATGAGGATGTAGAGTTTGGGGGATGTAGAGACAGAGAAGAAGCATCAAATGTTGAAGAAAGAAGATGCTGCGGAGCTTGAATTGATGACAATGATTATTTTGAGGAGTGCATTTTGAGAGTTCTTGGAATTAGGAAGGGGCCTTCATGAAGGGTCCCATACCCAGGACAAGCTTTGACTGCTGTTTAAGTGTAGAACCCAACAATGGCCTCTATCCATAGTGCTTTATGGGCTGTTTGAGACAGAGAACACAGATTCATGGACATAGGGTTCTTCCTACTCAGCTTTGGTGATGACCTTGAACTTTACAGGGAATTCCAACTTCACTTCTTAAGTAGTGACAGCAAAAGGTAAGTATGTGTTTTTTTTTAAATTTGAGTAATGCTAATCAAATTACTAAGATATGTCTTAAATACCTAACTCTTAGTCTAACTAGTTTGTGTTGTCTATGTGAATACAGGGTATAATACCAGCAATTGCAAATTTGTTTCCAAATGCAGAGCATAGATATTGTGTGAAACATATTCATGAGAACTTTAAGAAGGATTGGAAGGGAGAAGCATACAAACTGCTATTGTGGAGAGCAGCAAAAGCAACAACAATCCCTGATTTTCAGTTGGCTATGGAAGAATTGAAGGAGTTTAACAATGAAGCTTATGAGTGGTTGAATGCCATTCCTCCACAACACTGGACAAGATCACACTTCTCAGGTATTAAGTAATTGAATAATGTGTATACTTTGCATCTGTTAAGAATTAGATATTCATTTATCCTTTCTTTGTAAATAGTGAGGGCCAAATCAGATGTGTTGTTGAATAATATGTGTGAAGTCTTCAATGGGAAGCTTGTTTCTGGAAGAGATAGACCAATTATTGCCACTTTAGAGTTTGCTAGGGAATATCTTATGAAAAGGTATTATCTTTTTGTCTATTATTAAATTACTAAGTGTGCAGATGAGATATTTTTGTTAATAAATTTATCAATTTAACAGATTGTGAATGTGAGCAAAAGGTCATTGCTAAATGTGATGGAAGAAACACCTAACAACCTACTCTGCACAACAAAGATTTATAGCTTCAAATGCAATGAAGCCTACTAAGTACACTGTTTGCATAAGCTGGGGATGCTTATATCCAGTTAGTGGTTTCATGGAATGATCAAATTAGATGGTTAATGTGGTTGCTAGACTTGCACTTGTAGAAGATAGGAATTGACTGGCATACCTTGCAAACATGTTGTTACTACAAATTGGGTTATGTCACTTAACAATGAAGTTGGTATACCTGAGGAATGGGTGCATCCATGCTATAGGTTAGACACTTGGAAGAAAGTGTATTCTTTTAAGATCAAACCCATTAGAGGTAGAATCTATTGACCAAAGTGCAATGTTCCAACCACACTCTTGCCACCAAAACATCAACCACAAGTGGGGAGACCACCCAAACAAAGGAAAAAATCAGCACTGAGAAGGTATCTTTGTGAAGATAGTAAAGAAGTAAGCGTCAAGGGAGCACAAGACTGTCACTCATTGTCAACATATGCCACACACAAGGACACAATCAAGAATTGCAACTGGACCTAGAGAGCCAAGACAAAAAGAGGAAGGTCCCGAGTAAAGGTAATGAGATGACAGTGCTGCTGTTGGTGCTCAATCTAACTAAAAAACATGTACTGAACCAGCAAGATCAGCACCAGCAACTGACAAAAGGAGAGGCACTTCTCAGTTAAAGAAAGCAACCATTGCTACAAGATCTTCAACAGCCAAAGACAAAGGGAAAGCACCAGTAACTTCTGGTGGAGTAGCAAAGAAGACAACACCAAGGAAGAAGATTGTTAACTTAGGCTGATTTTAAGTATTTTTTTTAAGAACAATGTGGTATAGTCACAATGAACTTTATGTGTGTCTTTCTGTGTTTTGAGTTCTGTTAAGAACAATGTGTGTTAAGCACAATGTCTGTTAAGTGTCTGCACATATCTATGTTAAGTGTCTGCACAATGTCTTTTATTTGACCCATTCTGTGTATCATTTTGTGGATGTTTATGGCATTAGTATGCCTAAAAACTTATCTTATGAATGGTATGTTGTTTTCCTTTACTTTGACTTTGTTAATTGAGTCACTTGCTATGATTATGGGTAATATCTGAGCAATGGGTCACATATTGTCACACAGAAACACAGAACATGAAACATAACAAAGTCACTTGCTTTGATTACATAACATAGAACATACATACAACTTGGTCCCAAAAGACATCCAACATCTAACATACATACAACTTACCCCAAAACACTAACTGACCTTAACATCTATCTAGGTCACACTCTTATTTTAACATAACATAAACTAAAAACAAAACCTATGACACAATAAGATACTTCTTCAATCTTGATCTTTCTTGTTCAACATCTTATAGTCGTGCTTGATGGTTGTTCAAGGACCTTAATAAACCAGGGATAATCACTGTTGAACGAGGACACATTTGGGGGTCTACCCAATCAACAAATCTGTTACACTCCTGTATAATCAACAACAGATACCTAATTTAAACATGTTTAATTATACATAAACCCTAAATTAAACATAAACCTTAAAATGAAACATAAACCCTAAAATTCATACCATTAGGGGACAACCATAAAACCTTCGCCCCGGATTGTGATTTGTCCATGATGTCTTAATGACTGCAATTGCTCCACAAATACATCTAACCGCTATTTTCTTGATTTGACTATGAGTGGTGGTGGAAGTGGTGGTGGGAGTGGTGGTTGCAATTGGGGGTGTTTCTTAAAGTCTGGTTAAGTGAGGTAGGGCACTTATATATAGAGAGGGAAAGGGGGGAAAAGGGTTAAGAAAGAAGCGGGAAGAAAAGAAGGGGGTGAAAAGACGTAAATACCCTTGTGGTTAAAGAACTTAACATTCGTTTGTGGTCTGGGTTAAGTGAGGGACTAACTGCGGAAAACGTTTCACACTTAAGGTCGGACGGTGCAACTTTTTTGGTCAAGGGACGAGCGACGTTGGTCAACGCAAACCACAAGGACGAACGGTGTAGTTTACTCTAATCCTATTCATCTTTATTGAGTTTCTATCAAAGGTATGATTGGGGAGGTTTGATGTGGCTATGGTTTAAGGTATTTTTTTACACAAATATTTAGGGTTATTTTTTTGATTGAATACTTTAGGGTTTTTTTATGATCCTGTCAAAGAATAAAATTGGGCCTCTTTGATTTCTTTGTTCAGGATAGCCAAAGGAGGGTGATATTGGGTTGCTAAAACTTGCTTTTATCACTGTTGGAATACATACGCTAAGTTTTTCCTCACTTGGTTATGTGTTTTTACTTTGATCTGGATTCATGGTTGAGTTTTTATTTATTTATGTAATTATAAGCCAATTGTTGGGTCTAAATATGGTGCTTTTATGGCTTACAGTATGGTAGGTGGAAGATGTGCGAACCCGGCTTGCTGCCTCAGTGTGGTGTCAAATCCAATTGGTCATACCGAAATCATATAATTGTTTTTTGAAAACAGTTTCAAGGTATTCTTAGATCCATTTTTTATATAATTTTGGATTTTTTCTGAGGTGTGATGAATATTTACATAACCCAGTTTTGATTTTGCGCTTTTAATGTAATTTTTATCATAGTTGTATTTTTATTGTTATAGATTGCGTTCGTGTGTGTTCTTTATTTGCAGGCCTAGCCTGGTCAGCTGGTCTTAGGTTATCATTGAGATGATGAGATCAGATTTGATACAATGTTTTCGAAAAAATAATTGTACAATCCCAAGTACTCCCTCCGTCCCATATTAAGTGTTCATTTTTGACTTTTTAAAGTCTTTTTTCTTCAACTTTGACCTTTATTATTTCTTCTTATGTTATATGATACTCAATGCAAAATATATGAATGGATAGAGTTTCGAATGTATTTTTCATTGGTATAATTTTCAGTAAGCGTTATATAACATAAAGAAAAATATTTACGGTCAAAGTTTATGAAAAAAGAATTCAAAAAGTCAAAAATGGACACTTAATATGGGACGGAGGGAGTAGGTCATTTATTATCAGAAGCTGCGACCACAATGACCATTTGGATGTATATGGTATGTTTTAAGTTTAATTACTGATTTGAGTCTCAAGTAGGCAGTAAAGGTGGAAATTGTTGAAGGTGAGGCAAGTTGGGTAACGATTTTAAATTGAGTAGAATTTTTGTCAAGGGCAACTTAGATTAAATCGGGTTGGACTGACTCAACACTTTGTGTAAAAAAGTTAATAGTTTTGTGACCAATTTAATTCATATAACAATATATCTGAATGTCTGTTTTTGATTTTATACTTTATGCATATTATAATATTCAGAAACATCGTATCACATGAGCTCTCATATGTTTGTTATAGGAGTTTTAATAGGTAAACTATTCTTGCAGGTTCTCGCGATCCTTCTGTCGAAGTATATTACATAAAAAAATATGGAGGTACTTAATAATCGGAAGATTGGAACACTGCAAAGAAATAGCATGTCAGTCGATGATGTTAGTTCACACGAGGTACCGGCACGTGTTTCATATAACATGAATGGCTTCAAAAATTTGAGAATAAGTGTAAGACTTTCTGTATAAAATTCTTTCACTCGGGTAGCAACTTTGACCAGTTAAGGGTCAATTTTGTTTATATTTTATTTCTACCCGGAAAATGACCTTTTTATCTTTAAATTTAACGATTTCGCGTAAGAGAAAGCTTTCAAAGTGAACGAGTAAAAATTCTTTCGGTCATATGGATAAGCTATTGATAAAGGGGTTACAAAATACTTTTGGGAAACTTTTGACCCGTTCACTTTGTTCAAGCCATGTGACCCGTTGCTGGACATAAACGTTTTTTAGTTTCTACATGCTGGAACCTCTATAGATAAAACATGACCTTAACCGATTGATTTCGTAAGTATATGAGTCAAAAGTATCCACGTCTTATAAGTATATATGCATTTTTTTGGGTGGAATAAGGTGAACACATACAAATTCATATTTTCATCCAAAATTTGCTCTAATAAGAACACATGTAGGGTGTTCGGGTCTGCATACAAGTTGAGACCTCAGTTTTATATGTCTGCTAATTTAACCTTTTTCGAAACACTAATAAATATAGCTTATGCCATGGTTTTTTAAAATAGGTAATAATATGTTCAATACAAATAGGAGATCGTCAAAACTAGAGCCTACGATCTTTCAGTTATGGTGTTATATACATGAGTTTCATTTCAACGCACTATATTTATGGACTTCAGATGATCGAAAGTTATAGCCAATGATGTCATCATGATGAACAATTCGATTTTAAACTACTTTAACCGCTGCCACTCTTGAAGCATTTGCTGCTTGGTTAGCTGATGCTATAACTGACTGCCTTTTCTTTTGTTGACAGTAATGGTGGTTGAAGATAAGAGTGAGTAATTGGCAAGTTAGTGAGCATTTGGAAACGAATTCACATATGTATTCTCACTCCCATAAGTTCGATGACGACGATGAAAGTGGCATACGATTCGTTGTTGTTTCACAGGTAAATAATATGTGCGTTTAGATTTTTGTTTTGGAATGGATTTGCCAATGATAAGGTGCAATAGTGTCTAAGGTTTATAATGTTTCTGTACACATACGTTCCCTTTATCTTTTGATTACTTATTAATCTGAGTAGGAAGTTATTAAAAAACTATAGATACATAAGCACAATGATAGATTATTTGATTTTCTCAATTTTAATATCACTTACTGTTATTCTCGTTATATTCATGCTTTGTGTAAGTTGTTAATTCAAACATGCAACATCATTTCTACAAGTGTTGGAACTTGGGATCATATCACATACGACAATAATCGATAATTTTTTTTACAAACACACTTAAATGTTTTACGAAAGTCCAGCTCTACACTTTATGCTATCGTGGTACCAGATTTTGGCCATAGCTGAACAGTGAACTTATGGAGTACAATTTATTATGCAGGTTAGTAGAAGTGATTGGAGATAAATTTACGGCATATACCGTTGGCTCAAATATGTTAGCCCCTCCGCAACACGGCGCTGCTGTCTTTCCAAAATGGTGCTGCTAATGCCGATGGCTTTACACATAATGACTAGAATATTTTTGTTATACTCGCGTATATTATACGTGCCCACGCACATTCCGCCTTTTGTATCACTGCTACTAGGAATATGAAAACACCTTTATTCCTACTATCTACGTTTTACCTATACACTGCACTAACATATTAGCCCCTGCCGCAACGCACGAGTCATTTTCCAACTCATTAAATTCTATACTACACTAGTTGCATTATAATTTACACTAATGACACATTAAGTTTTAGTATTAAAATGGATGTTGAAAAGTTAAAATTAAACAAATTTATAGTTGTAAATTTTATCATAAACATTCAATTTTTATAAAGTTCATATGAGCTATGGATATTTGTATTTGTATTAATATATTTTACGAAAATTTAAACACACATTTACTCTTTTAAAACTATCAAATTGATAAACCGTCAAATACCGACTACGAATCGAAAACATAAGTCAATAATATAAGTCCAAAACAGTAAACTAACAAATTATCGGATGATAATATCATTGACATGTATAGATGCTTGATAAAGATGAGCAAAAACCTCATAAAGATGAGAAATTTTGAAAACCGGGTTTTTTAAAATAGTAGACCATTAATTGAGTTTGTATATGAACTTCAATTGAAAGTTATACTGGGATTAAGAAAGGAGGAAATAAAAGGTAATGACAGAAGCATAGAGAGCACAAAGGAGTGAAATGCAATATTCATGAAGCAATTCATTCTTCTCTGTGCTCTCTATCTTCTGTCAACATCCGTCATTGTCTTCTCTTCTTAATCAACGACATAGGAACGATGGCAAAAACATATACAATGTGTACTAATTTGGTAGATCTAGATCAATTAGATTTAACTGCCTAATGATAAAAATACAATAGACATATGTTCCTCATAACGAGCTTAAGATGTCTAAAGCTATAGATTGTTTAAAGTTGAAAGTTCACAATATCACAAACTCGTTGATGTGTGTTTAAGTATTTTGCTTGAAGGATAGAGCAATTATGAGTGGTAATATCTTGGATACGCTTCCTAATCATATCTTCCAATCAAACGTGTACGTATGAGAGACATAGAGGGTCTAACATATTTACAAAATACCAAAAAATATGGAAGACAAGGCAATATAACACAAACAAGTGAGATGTATATTACCCTTTCTGTTCTGCCATAGCCATCACAGTCCTTGCCTCCCTCCCACCCACAACTAGCTACAGAAAGAGAGAGATGACCAGGAAGAAAATAGTAGGTGAGTTTTCCTTATAATGAATAGGAAGATCATATGTTTCCTCTATTTATAGAGAAAATATCCCTCTTTGTAGGACAAGATAGTTTTAGCTCTAATGTGAGATAGCTAGGGATAGTGGTTAGGGAATGTTTTGCCTCGAAGTTAGACTTTTTGTGATGAATTAGTAGCATGTACGTGTCAAGCTCACATTTGATAGATATTGCCAATATCTTTAAGAATAGTGTTCGGTGAGAAGAAAATACAGAATCAGAGCAATAGTAAGAGCTGTTTGGGCCTATATCCACTAACACAGGGAATATGATCGATCATACGTATTCGTTTAGACAGCTGTGGCATGATATCTGTAGTTTCTTCTAATGAATATACTTCTCGTTTTTTAGAATGCGGCCGCAGTTCCAGTTCATTCATCTTCATAACTTAAAAATGACAAGTAAGAACGGTTTCAATTCTTATATATTTCTGTTAGCAAATGTATTCTCTTAAAAAACAGCTTTTTAAAGTGTTCAATTGTTTACTTAGTAAAAGTATAAGGGTAAAACCATAAATTACCAACGTACTTTTCAAAATTTCCCGACTTGACCTTTTACTTTTTTATTAACACCGAAACCCAAGTACTTTTAAATTTTTAACCGACTTGAACCAGACGTTTGTACCGTTAGTTATTATGTGGCAACGTTAGTCCATTTAGCTAACGATCGCTTTGCATCGTTAGTCCTTTAACAATAATAGTTCTTTATATGATTTTCTTTATACTTTTCTTTATACGATTTTTTGTTTACGTTTTTGTTGCTCAGTTTTTTTTTATACGTTCTCCGTCGGTGTTTTTTAAGATTTCGTCCGTTTTTTTTACGTTTTTTGTCAGTTTTTTTTTTTTTTTTTTGTGCAGTTTTCATATCGCCCGTTTTTTTTTTTTTTTTTTTTTTTTTTTTTTACGTTTTCGCCCGTTTTTACGTTTTCGTCGGTTTTTTACGATTTCGTCTGTCTTTTTTGCGTTTTCGCCCGTTTTTTTACGTTTTCGCCCGTTTTTTACGTTTTCGTCCTCTTTTTTACGCTTTCGTCCGTTTTTTTACGATTTCGTCTGGTTTTTTACGTTTACGCCTGTTTTTTTTTTTTTGCGTTTTTCCCGCCAGCCTTGTTTTTTACGTTTTCAATTTTCATCACCCTTGTTTATTTTTTTTTTATACGTTTTCATTCACCTGTTTTTTTTTACGTTTTCCGTCGTCCCCGGTTTTCTTACGTTTTAATCTGTTTTTTTACGATTTCGTCTAATTTTTACGTTTTTGTTTGTTCTTTTACGCTTTCGCACGTTTTTTTAAATCTTAGTTCGTTTTTTTAAATCGTAAAAAACGCAAAATAATAGACGAATCGTACGAACACGGCTGAAATCGTACGAAAACCTAAAAAACATACGAAAATGTAAAAAATGGAAAAAACGTAAAAGATAGGAAGAAAACGTAAAAGACGGACGAAAACGTAAAAACAAACGAAATTTTAAAAAACCAGACGATAACTTAAAAAAACGAACGAAGACGTAAAAACCAGACGAAATCGTAAAAAAACCAACGAAAACATAAAAGAGAGGACAAAACGTAAAAAACGGGCGAAAACCAAAAAAAAACAGGCGAAGACGTAATAAACAAGACGAAATCGTAAAAAACGGGAGGAAAACGTAAAAAAGAGGACGAAACGTAAAAAACGGGCAAAAAAGGAGAAAAAAAAAAGGCGAAAACGCAAAAAAACTAGGCGAAATCGTAAAAAAACGGACGAAAACGTAAAAACGAGGACGAAAACGTAAAAAACGTAATAAACGTAAAAAAAAAGGGCGAAAACGCAAAAAAACAGGCGAAAACGTAAAAACGAGACGAAAATGTAAAAAAACGGACGAAAACGTAAAAAAACGGACGAAAACGTAAAAAATCATATAAAGAACTATTATTATTAAAGGACTAAGATGCAAAGCGTTCGTTAGCTAAATGGACTAACGTTGCCACAGAATAACTAACGTTACAAACGTTTGGTTCAAGTCGGTTAAAAATTTAAAAGTACGTGGGTTTCAGTGTTAATAAAAAAATTAATGGTTCAAGTCGGGAAATTTTGGAAAGTACGTTGGTAATTTATGGTTTTTACCCAAAGTATAATTGTGTGAAAGTATCTACACTAAACGGAAGTTTAAAGGTACTTGATATTGCTACTTTGTTGTTATCTAAATGGACACAAACGAGATTTGCCCAATGGAGAGCCATTATGGATTCTACATTTTTTCTCATTTATGATTTAAAATGTTTCATGATAGAAGCTCCTTCTAGATAAGCTTCTATGACCATCATCGTCGATAGAAGAACTAATTGACACAACACAAGTGGGTAAAGAAATATTTTGCAAAAGCAAAAAACCCTAATCACATAAACCTTATCATCGTGTTGATAATATTCCAATCTCATCTGTGTTCCACCCGTCAATACCCCCACTCTCTTAATATCATTTGTCTTTCTAGAAAATTATTCAAGGAATATGGCCCCAGAAAAGACTGCAAAATGTTTTTAAAAAACGGAAAGTCGATGATTAGATTCCTTTTGATGACTGAAGTTAATCTTGGCATGCAATATATAGGGATAATTTCAAAATATTGCGAACTTAATTTCATACGTGATCTAAATTCAAGAATTTTGTGTTATTGAAGAAACTAATTAAATGTACAAATATTACTTTTGGTGATTATTTCAATTTTGAGAATGCATAGTAGCTTTGCCAAGAGGGAATAAAAGTCATGGCCATAAACAGACAAATGAGACAAGGATCTAATAACGGTCACTAGTGGGATAACGGACATATATGGAATTTTTTGCTCCTCTCATTGGAGCCCTTTAGTGGTGGAATATGAAACTTTCCCTTCTTGGACGTGTAGAATCCATTCTCTACTTACAAAAGTAGACTAGTCCTTTCGTATCTTTACACCTTTATATTTTATTCATAACAATATTTTGTTTAATGTTTATAACGAATATTTTTTTCTCCGTGTATTGCGGCCGGGTAAAATCTCATTCTTCTAAAGCCGATATAGCCCACTATCATGTAATTGGGTGAATGATCTCTCTCTTGATAATGCAATATTGGGTATACTAAATACATCACAAAGAACATTCTAGAGTCGGGCTTGAGCCCAATACAAATGTAACAATAATATAGACTATAGAATACGGGCTAACGCAGTTTGAGCGAGAAGACACCGGACGCTCAAACTGAAGCGAAACTCCTCAAATAAAGCTGAAGGCAATCCTTTGGTGAAAATATCCGCATATTGATAAGGTGAAGGAACATGAAAAACGCGAACCTGATCCGTAGCAATCAAATCCCGAACAAAATGTATATCAATCTCAATGTGCTTCGTACGCTGATGCTAAACCGGATTGCAAGATAAATAAACAGCACTAACATTATCGCAGTAGACAAGCGTAGCGGAAGATAAAGGTGTATGTAACTCACGAAGTAGATTCCTCAACCAACAAGTCTCAGTAACAGCATTGGCAACACCACGATACTTTGCCTCTGCGCTAGAACGAGAAAGAGTCGACGGACGTTTAGAGGACCAAGAGAGTAAGTTGTTGCCAAGAAACACACAGTAACAAAAGGTCGATCTCCGAGTAGTATGGCAACCAGCCCAATCCGCATCTGAATAAGCAACAAAATATGTAGTACTGGATGAAAACAACTACAACCCATAATCCAGAGTACCACGTACATACCGCAAAATCCGCTTAAGAGCCGAGAAATAAGGCTCCCGAGGATCATGCATATGAAGACAAACCTGCCTAACTGAATAAGAAATATCCGGACGAGTAAAAGTAAGATACTGAATAGAACCGGCAAGACTCCGATATGGAGTCGCATCAAAGACCGGATCACCATCAATGCCCAATTTAGACTCAGTAGCAACAGGAGGCCGACTAGGATTACAATTAACCATATGCGCCCTCTCAAGAATCTCAACAACATATTTTTTCTGAGATAAAAATATCCTTGAAGAATCTCGTGTAACAGAAATACCTAAAAAATAATTTAGAGAACCCAAATCCGTCATAGCAAACTCCTTATGTAAGGAAGTAATAATCTGCTGTAACAAAGCCTAAGAAGAAGCTGTAAGCACAATATCATCCACATATAATAACAAGTAAGCAATATTCATCCCATGTCTGTATATAAATAAAGAAAAGTCACACCGACTATGGTGAAAACCAACACGCGTGATATAAAACGCAAAATGCTGAAACCAAGCTTAAGAGGCCTGCTTAGGCCCATAAAGAGACCGCTGTAACAAACATACATAATCAGGATGTACAGAGTCCCGAAACCCTGGAGGCTGATGCATATAAACCGTCTCAGATAAATCACCATGTAAAAAAGCATTCTTGATATCAAGCCGATGAATCAGCCAATGTCGAGAAGCAGCTAAACTAAGAACAATCTGAATAGTACCCGGTTTAGCAACCAGACTAAAGGTCTCATCAACATCAACACATTCTAGTTGAGTACTACCACTCGCTACAAGACGGGCCTTGTAGCGACTAAGTGTGCCATCATCCAAATACTTGTGGTGAAAAAGCCACATACATCGGATGATATTGGTGTCCGGAGGTCGAGGTACAAAAGTCCAAGTTTGGTTTTTAATAAGAGCATTATATTCGTCAAACATAGCATTTTGCCAATTGGAATCATGAAACGCATCACGGTATGACTTTGGTAAAGGCGAAACCGAGGACACATGTAAATTAAGACGCTGAGTGGGCTGATTAGACCCGACATGGAAACATGTGACCATAGGGTGAACCGAGACAGGGTTTGGGTTTTCAGGTGGATTAGGAATTATAAGAGGTGAAGTTTCATTTTGAGTCGTAGGAGGTTGTTCGTGATCCATTTCAGGTGTTTGTTGGGCCACGTGCGTATGCTGGATATATGGTGGAGTATCTTGGGCTGTAATGGATTGTTGGGCCGAGGAGTTATAGGATGGTGTAGCGCGGGCTGGTGATTCAGGTTGGGCCGAAGGGGCTATATTTGTATCAGTAGAAGTAGTATTTGGTGTAGGTGTGATAGTATTTTTACATACATATAAAATAATATACTTATAGAGAAATTAAGGAAATCCCCAAGTAACCCTCGGACAATTCC
>BQNB010060945.1:25059-36709 GCA_026074375.1 Tanacetum coccineum
GTCTTTTAGTGAATTTATTAAATAAATAAAATAATTAATAATATTTTATTAAAAAAATCAAAAATCATGTTTTTAGGAAAATTTCTAAGTATAAACTTTTTACGGAATTTCGACATGACCCGTACGCTTAAACAACGTTTTCCAAGGTTTCAAACCTTATTTTTAACACTTTTTATAAATTCGACACTTTTCGACAAAATTCCAAAATTTCAATCTTTAACGTTTACTAAAACGTTTTTCCCAAAATACCATTCAATATCATTTCGTAAATACATTTCCACTTTTAAAAGTCTGACAAAATTATCACAACGACTAAATATCGCTTATTGGGCATTTAGTCCCAACAATGGTCCATTAGGATATTTATAAGTCCAAAATACGATCTAAGTCCAAAACCAAGGTCCATTTACATATGTAAAAAATAACCCGGACCACAATATGCCCTCCCATTAAGCCGCAGCTTAAATGGACTTATTGGGCCGTGAGTCCAATAGCTCAAAAATACGTATATCAAGCTTGAAAATAAGCTAATAAGCTACGTATCGCATTTGGTTACTACCATAAGCCTCAAAAATAGTCCATAACATACGCCATAACACAAAAAAAATCAAAATCAATTTCCTAGTAATTTTGGGGAATGGTTCGTGGCATATAAGCCCAAAATAAGCCAAGAAATAGCTTAAAAATAAGCCCGAATAAGCTATACAAGCTACTATAAAAAATAAGCTATCTAGCAACATATATTATTCAACCATCACGACCACAATATCAAAACTACAAAATCCATGTTCTTTCTTTTTTATATTACACGAACCAAACACCCCTTTAATCATCCGTTTCGCTTCCAAAAATCGATTTTCACAACGATCAACTTGTACAACTAACATCTATGCATCAAAACAAACCCAAAAGGACAAACAAAAATAAAATTTGAAAATTTACAAGAAAATCTTCAAAAATGTATATTTCGACACGAACCGGACAACCCAAACGTTGTTTTAATGAACAGCCAAATACTCGTATCAACCCGGAATATCACGTTCTCGATCAAAGTTGAAATTTTTATGGTGGATTGTTGTTGGTGAGAGGCGGACGAACACAAGCACACACACTTGTCTGTGTGTTTCTTTGTTTTTGAAATGATAATGAAATGAATAGAAGGCCTAGTGGAAGGAATGTATGTACATGGCATCCCTAGACAACAAGGCTAAATGTTAATCTCAACTCAGATCTTGCTAACCTTGTAAAAGGCTTAGTTTTATTAAATAGATTCAAGACAACTATGCTAGAAACTTTGTTAATACTAAAGAGTATGCGGAATCTACTCTTTAATACTTAGAAGAATATCAATGTAACAGTGATTTATATGAACAATGTAGTAAACTGTATGAACAATGATATAATCAAAAAGCTCCAATATTATTATGATGAATAATACGAGTACTCTGTCTAGTACTAGGGTTTACAACCTTGAAGCTATGAATGTGTCTATGATGTGATCATCTAAAACCATAACCTAGGATCTCCTTTTATACACCAAGGAGTCCTTTACAAGATAACTACAAATCTTCTAAAATTCTACAAGATATCAACATATCTTCTAACTATATAAGATATACATTGAATAAGTCCATACATATCACTAAACACGTCTTTATCTCTTCAACAGTCTTAATCTTCATGCAGCAGTGTTAAGTCCTTCAGCAGTGTTAAGATAATACTGGCAGTATTAACTTTACTCTAGCAGTACTAACTGGTTAGTACTGTTAGTTATAACTCAAGCAGTATAAACTTTTGGCTTGGCAGTACAAAGTGTAAACCTTTAATTCCCAACAATCCTCCCCTAAACTTGTGATTTACCTTCAAATCATCAAGTTTCTGAATTAAACCTTCTGTGCTGAGAGGATGCTTCCAAACACTTTACTGTCTTGGTCTGTTTACTAGTATGAAGATTTTCCTTAAAAGCTCATCTGCCATCTCTGAATGTTGATCCACTTGCAGCTTGTTACACAGCATCAAAGTCATAAGCCCTCTTGTCAATGGATAATCTTTCTCAACCAGCATGAAAATATCATGTCCTCTCTCTGTAGACACATGATGAACACCACATGTATCATATAACCTCCATGTCAATGGATCATGCATATATCTCTAAGACTTCCATAACTCATCATCATCAACAGGTTCAAACAGTCTCTTCAACTCTACCCAAAGTTCTCTTTCTTTATCTTCAGTAGGTTCTGTTGAGTTGAATCTTTCATGAACTAGACTCCATAGTCTGACTAGATCATCCCTGTCAAAATTCTTTAGCATATCTTCAAAGATCTGATATACCTCTGTGTGATTACCTACTCTGATGATCTTCCAATACATTCTTGAGTCTTCAGTGTAAACTTCCCAGTCAATGATTGGGTATTTGGTTTGTAGGGCTTCAACATTCATCCCTTCTTCTGGAACTATGATCATTAACTGTTGTAGTTGTTCTTGAGACAGTTCATCTGATTCTTTATCTTTTGATTCTTCAGCTGGTTCTGATCCTTCTCCTATCTTTTGTCTCTTTGAACTTTCTTCACCAAGTTCTTCTTCTGCACTCCTCTTTGAACTTCCAGTTACAACTTTAGGAACTGTATCATCACTCTTCATTGGAGTAAAAGTATTTACCCTCTTCACTGTTGCTTCAAATAGAACTTTGATTTCATCAAAAGAGTATCCTCTCAACTGCTATAGTGTATGACTTCCCATATGCTTGATATAGTTACACATATAAGACCTTTGTTGAGCCTGTGTGAGAGGCCTGTTCCTCCTTTGTTGAGCTCTTTGTTGGGCAAATTGTCTCTTTCTTTCATTTATAAGCTTTACAAGCAATTTTGCTTTGTCAGCTTTAGAGTATCTTTCTCTTTCTTGTGCTTGTAACCTGTGAGCTAACTCTTCATCAGCTTCAATTTAAGCTTGTATGTTATCCCATTCTTCAGGTTTGAAAGTGCTTGCTTCTTCATGAATACTGGCAATCCTTTTCCTCTCTTCTTCATCAAATTGTTCTTGTAATCTTTGAGCTTCTTCAAACCCAAGCCTTTCTTGTTCTTGTTGTATTTTAGTTTTGGTCTGTGTAGGCTCAGATTCCTCCATTATAGCTTTACTCTTGTCTTTTCTTTTTGCTGCACTCCTTTTGATATACACTAAACCTTCAGCAGCAACATCATCAACAGAAACACCAGCAGTTTTAACTTTAGGGCTGGCAGTACTAATTTCTACACCAGCAGTATTAACTGGTACATTAGCAGTACTAACATCTTCAGCAGTGGTAAACTTCCATTTCATGATCATGCCTCCCCTGAGTCTGTGCACCCATCTGTACCAGAGTAATTCCCTCATCATCATCAATTTGAGCAATCTTCCTCCCTTGTTTGGAAGGACCCTCTTGAGCCAAAATTTCTGTATCTGAATCTTCTTACTCTGAGAGAACCAGTCTGCGTTTTCTTCTTGACTTATTGAGCTTATCCTCCAACCTCTTGACCTTCTTGATAAGCTTGGTATAGGCAGCACCATATACTTTCTTTGTCTGTCGTAGGTTAGTTTCTAAAGATACAACCCTATCTGACAATTTTGTAACAAGATCCATCAATTCATTATGTTGCATTCTGCCCTCATTACTTCCAAGTGTGTGAACTCTTGGGAGAGGTGAATCATGGGGCATGGAAGGGGTCTTATCAATGTTACCACTGCCATGTCCTGCATCTAAGCTAGAGACAGTAGTGGCAGCCCTTCTATGTCTGACATCCAAACCTGTGGATGCAGCCTCATCTGCTACATGGGTCTGAGTAGGAGAACTGGGCTGAGGAACCTCAGTTTCCTATCTGATAAAATCCCTAAGTGTTGGTGAATGATGTGGTTGTGAGGTTGATGGAGAAACTGTGGGTGTGTGATGGGACTCAACTAGGATTATTGATCCTTCACCCTGTAAAATCTGACCTTGAACAAGCATTATTTGAAACAATGGAATGTCCACCCCAGTATATCCCTTGGAAGCTCTTTTCATATTGCTAAACAGTTTTTGAGTAAGGGTGGGAGCAATATAAAGTCTTTTATGAGGTAGAAGCAGTCTTTTATGCTTGTTTAAAAAGATTTGTATAAATCTTGGATACATCAAAAACTTAGTCTTACTGTCCAAGTTTTTCACCATGCCATCAAATATCAGTTTTAAAAAATTAAAAGTTCTGTTTGTGGCCAAGCAAATGATAGCAGTTGCTATATTGCTACTAAATTGTTCCTAAGCAGTTTTCTTGGAACTTAAACAGTGAAGGATGGTATGGATCAAAAATCTCCACTAAGGGGAAAATGTCCTTTTTGAAAAGTTAATTTATCAGAATTAGACACATACCCCATTAGAGCAAGTTGCTTAAAAATTTCTGTAGTAGGCAAATCACTAATACCATCATAATCTTCTAACTTGAGATGTCTTCTAATAGATGCCTCAGAAATAACCTTGACTTTCCCATCTATTATAGCAGTGATTTTATTTGTAGCAAGTGATTTTCCATGTCTCTCATTCTCAAGTGTGCTTACAGTTGCTGTTGCCTTAATAATATTACTATTTAGAGAAACATAGATAGTTGGCTTTCAATGAGGGAATACTCCTAATGTGAATTGCAGTGAGGAAAATAATTCTGATGAAATACCTTTTCAACTTATTTCTGACTTTTTTTTAGGCAAACCAAGTTGTGCTTGTCACAGAATTCACAAATTCGGCCATTGATTGAGAAGGACTACGAAGTAGTGTGCGGGGATATGATCATTCTATCGAGAATATGAGTGTTATGGTAGAAATCAATTGAGTTTATATAGGTTACACTTAAGGTTGTGATTGGTAACGACATGATTAAAAAGTTGGTCTTATCTTGAAGCAATCAAAGGGATTTAATAGAAAGTTCCATGAATTATCCAATTAAGGAAACTTTAATTCGAAGTAGTTGGCGAAACATCTAACATGGCCTATATTTAATTAAGGATATTCTTTATACCTAAAACAGTACTAACGGTCTTCTTCCAGTACTATTTTTTGCCTAGCTAGTTACTACAGTCATGTCATCGCTGTATAAGTAGTGTCCAGCGTACGAGTAATGATTAGCTGGAATAAAGTAATGCCCCCAACAGTACTAACTTTAGAGATACCAGTTTTAACCTTAATTTCCGTCAAAAGTTATTTCTCATTCAGCCAATCTTAATTCTCACAAGCTCTCTTTCTGTTTTTTTCTCACTAATTTCTTCAATGTCTTTTTACTTGACCTAATTCACTTATTCTGTTTTTATTATGTCAACATCTCTCTTTATTGTTTTTCTAAGGGGCCTCACATTCATCACTTAATTCATTTTTTTACCAATTCACTCTATCCTTTTTTTAAATCTACAATACTCTCTTTATGTTTTCAGTCATAAATATCCTTTCAATTCTTTTAAGCTCACTAACCCCCCCCCCACCCCCCCCCCCTTATCAATACCCCCCCCCCCCCCCCCCCCCCCCCCCCCCCCCCCCCCTCCCTCCCCCCCCCCCCCCCCCCCCCCCCCCCCCCCCCCCCCCCCCCCCCCCCCCCCCCCCCTGAATAAATTTTTAGTTTTCAAGAATAAGAATTTTATAAAGATTCCTAATCTCAGGGTGTAAACTTTAGCATTAACCCTTGTCAAGTTATCCTAAATCCATTCTATCATTAATCAGCAGCAAACTTTAACAAACTCCACTACTTGTATCACCAATTCTAATCATACTGCTTTGCTTATCTTGTAAGTGTTAGTCCAAAACTAAGAAAACACAATCTAAAGCATTTTCTTCAAAACAGTTGTAATTATAACTAACAGTTTAAACAAGCAGTCTTAAGTATAACTAACAGTACTAATTAGTTAGTACTGCTAGAGTAAAGTTAATACTACCAGTATTATCTTAACACTGCTGAAGGACTTAACACTGCTGCATGAAGATTAAACTGTTAAAGAGATAAAGACGTGTTTAGTGATATGTATGGGCTTATTTAATGTATATCTTATATAGTTAAAAGATATGTTGATATCTTGTAAAATTTTAGAAGATTTGTAGTTATCTTATAAAGGACTCCTTGGTGTATAAAAGGAGATCCTAGGTTATGGTTTTACAATAATCACATCATAGACACATTCATAGCTTCAAGGTTGTAAACCCTAGTACTAGACAGAGTACTCGTATTATTTATCATAATAGTATTGGAGCTTTTTAATTATATCATTGTTCATACAGTTTACTGCATTGTTCATACAAATCACTGTTACATTGTTATTCTTCTAAGTATTAAAGAGTAGATTCTGCATACTCTTTAGTATTAACAAAGTTTTTAGCATAGTTGTCTTAAATCTATTCAATACAACTAAGCCTTTTACAAGGTTAGCATAGTTATAACTAACAGTACTAATTATACTTAGCAGTACTAAGTGACACAACTAACAGTATTAATCCTTTACAAAACTTTACAAAGACACAAAGAGATTAAAACTTTAAGGGTTTAGCATTCCAATACTTGCAACCAAGTATTGAAACCTTCCCACATCTAAAGCTTTTGTAAGTAAGTCTGCAAAATTGTTATCTGTGTGTATTTTAACCACTTGAATTAACTTTTTATCATTGCAGTCTCTTATAAAATGATATCTAATCTCTATGTGTTTTGTTTTAGTATGAGAAACAGGATTCTTAACAATACATATAGTACTGTTATTGTCAATATTAATCATGGTGTGCATAAAATTATACCCATAATCCAGCATTTGATTCTGAATCCAGAGTACTTGTCCACAGCAACTAGCAGCAGCCACATATTCAGCTTCAGTAGAGGAGGTGGCAACCACAGTTTGCTTTTTGCACTGCCATGATATCAATCTGCATCCTAGGAACTGACAACCTCCTGTTGTTGATTTCCTATCTAAACTAGCTCCAGCATAGTCACTATCAGAATATGCCACCAGATCAAAGGGAGAATCTCTAGGATACCAAAGACCTAATTTGGGTTGGCCTTTTAGATACCTAAAAATCCTTTTTACAGCATGTGAGTGTGAAACTTTGGGTGTGACTTGAAATCTGGCACATGCACATACTGCAAACATAATATCTGGCCTGGATGATGTAAGATACATCAATGATCCAATCATTGACCTGTAGAGATGAACATCAACATCATCACCATCTGAGTCTTTGAGCAAAGGCTTTTCTGTATCCATGGGTGTGCTAGCTGTCCTGACATCTGTAAAACCAAACTTCCTTAATATGTCAGCTACATATTTATCCTGGCTGATAAAAATTCCATCTTCTTTCTGCTTCACTTGCAAACCTAAGAAGAAAGTGAGTTCTCCCATAGAACTCATTTAGAATTTGTCATGCATCAGTTTCTCAAATTCAATACACAATTCCTTCTTTGTAGAGCCAAAGATAATGTCATCAACATAGATTTATACAAGCAAAATATCCCCTTTTTGCTTCTTCATAAACAAGGTCTGATCAATCTTTCCTTTGTGAAACCCATTGTCCAATAAGTACTTGGCCAAGGTTTCATACCAGGCTCTTGGAGCTTGATGCAAAACATAAAGTGCTTTCACCACCTTGTAGACTTTGTTTGGATTGTCAGGATCTTCAAACCCTGGAGGCTGACACACATATACCTCCTCTTCAATCTTACCATAAAGGAAATCACTCTTCACATCCATCTGATACACCATAAATCCCATAAAGGAAGCATAAGCTAAGAACGGTCTTATTGCCTCAATTCTTGCTACAGGGCAAAAACTTCATCATAGTCTATGCCTTCTTCTTGAGTATATCCCTGAGCAACCAGCCTTGCCTTGTTCCTGATGACTATGCCTCTCTCATCTTTCTTGTTTCTAAAAATCCATTTTGTACCAATGGCCCTTTTTCCTTTACGTAATTCCACTAGAACCCAAACCTGTTGTAGCTTAAACCGTAGAAGCTCTTCTTGTATTGCTTCTACCCAAGCTGAATCACTTAAAGCTTTGGTAATCCTTTTGGGTTCTTCCTATGATAGGAAACAAGCAAACAGACAAGTATGAAGGTCTTCATGAGTTTTCCCTTCATAACCAACACTAATAAACCCTTGATCATTTATAGTCTTTGTCATTCATCTTGTTAGTACACCAGATTGTATATCACCAATCACTTGAGCAAGTGAATGATCTTTATGAATTATTGTATTTAGAGTAGAGGAAAGTAGATATGTGGTAGTAATGTTGCTCATATCCACTTCTGTTTCATACCCAGAGAGATCATCATATGTGGCTTCAATTGGAGCAGTAGTGACTTTTGGATTAACAGTATTAATATTTGAACTACCAGTATTAACATTTGTACTGGCAGTATTAATACTTGGCCCAACATCATTATCATCTTGAGTGTTGTTTGCAGGCCTTTCTTGATCATCCAATCTACTATCTTTACTAACACCTTCATCATTCTTCTTTTCAATATCACTAGAAGGTTGTGGTTCAGCATCACTAGCATTCTTTAAAGAGGAATCAAATAGTGAATCATCTTTCCATAGTGGCATCACAATGTAGTCTTGGCTAGATCATGTCTCCTTGTTAGAGTGACCTGCACCAAAACTTTCTTTTGTTCCTGCAAAATCATTAGAGTTTGTACCTGCAACAACTGGTACATAGTTCATTGATTGTGTTAGAACATCAATGTCAAACAGCCACTTTGGTCCATCACCTGCAATAATAGGTTTATCCTCCAAGAACTTAATATGCAAACTTTCTTCTACTTTCCTGGTTCTAATGTTGTATACCCTAAAATCCTTGCTATTTAATGAGTATCCAACAAATAATCCATCATCTGACTTACCATCAAACTTACCCAAATGATCTAAGGTATTAAGAATGGTAACATGACACCCAAATGGTCTCATGAAGCTTAGAGCAGGGGTTCCACCTCTAACCAGTTTATAAGGGGTCTTGTTATAAGGCTTAACAACTAATACCCTATTCTGTACATAGCAAGCAGTGTTAACTGCTTCAGCCCAAAATGTAATGGGTAACTTAAAGTCTGCTAACATAGTTCTAGCTGCCTCAATCAGTGTCCTATTTCTCCTTTCAGCAACACCATTTTGCTGAGGAGTTCTAGCTACACTATATTCCCTTTTAATGCCTTTCTTTTCACAAAAATCACTCATAACTCTATTCTTAAACTATGTTCCATTGTCACATCTGATTACTTTTACTTTCTTATAAACTAGATTTTCCATTTCAGTTATAAATCTCTTAAGGATACCACTAGTTTCATCTTTAGTTGCTAAAAAGAAACCCCAAGTAAATATGCTATAATCATCAGTAACAAGCAACACAAGTTTGGTCATTTTCAAAACGTTTTGTAGGTAAACCTCTTACAAGGTTATCCTTAACAAGTTTATTAATAGTTTTAAAATTTATATGACCTAGCCTCATATGCCATAGCATTGATTTATCAAGTGTGGCTTTTGCAACAAGACAGGTTAAACTCTCTTTAGGAATAATGTTCTTCATATCAACACTGTACATATTCTTCTTTCTAGGAACTTTAAGTAAAACCTGACTTTCATCAGCTAAATTAAAGTCAGGAGACATAACAAAACATCTAGTTTCAGTAAAAAGAACACTGTTCTTTTTGTCACACATCTATGAAACACTAAAAAGGTTAAACTATAACTCCTTGACAAAGTACAAGCCTTCAAACTCAGGCTGTTGGAACTCCTTTAAATAACAGAGTTAGCAAATCAATAGTTGGGGAGAAATAAATCTGTAGGAGGAGGTGGAACTCATTATAGCTCAAACCTAAAAACCCTCTGCCTTTTATCAGGTATCTGACTCCCTATTAATTTATCTAGACTCTTAGAAGCATTATTAAATTTTTCAATCTTAAGTTGATTGCTTTCTTTGTCTTACTTAAGCTTTTCTAACTTACTTTTAAGCACACTAATTCTGAGCTTTTATGAGATGTTTCTTTTTAGAAGGGCATGTGCTCACAAAATAGAACCTCATTCTTTTTGTAAAAGACAAGTTGTTCTTTTACAGATTCTAAACCCTCTTTTATAAGTAGCTAAATTGAAACTCAATTTGTTAACCTCATTTTAAATCATCTAAGTTGAGTTTAAGGAGTTTCAAAGCTTTTTAGAACGGTTTTTGAAAAGTCTTAATTCATTATGTACCTCAGCAGTCTGAAAAAATCATAAGAGCCATGTCTGAAGTGACTTTTTCATCTGCCATAAAAGCTCTAATCAAAAAATAGCTCCATCAATAGCCCAATGTCTTTGGAAGAAATTTCTTCCACATTTATAGTCCTTCTAGTGCTGTGAGTCATGCTCATATTATCTGATTCCTAGGTCCTTGCCTTTCCCCCCCCCACCCCCCCCCCTCTTGCCAAGTGATCCCAAATGTGACAGTTGAAACACTCCACCTTTGACTTTTTATATCCAGTTGTGTCACTCCTATTGATAGTAATCTTTCTACCAGTTTTCTAGAAAAAATTTCTTGTCCTCATGCTCAGCAATGCTAACTGCCACTTCAAATCTATCTTTTCTAAGTCATCTTCATGGATTTGTTTAAGATCCTCATGTACAAATTGAGACCCATTTGGTTGACTAGCCAAAAATGCATAAACAGTGTCATAACTTAAGTTAGAAGTACTAACTTGAGTACTAGCAGTGCTAGCTTGAGTATTAGCAGTACTAACTCCATAAGTAGTATTAACTTCATTAGTACTGCTACTAGATGACATAAAAGCCAAGTTCTGAGAACTTGAACTTGAGCTTGAGCTTGAGCTTGCGGTTCCATTAACCTCTTGTTCAACAATCTTGAAATTGTTGTAGAGATCATCAAAGCTCATTGTGTCTAGATCGGGTTTATTCCTCCAGACCACAACATGAGTATTCCACTTAAAAGGCAGACTTCTCAAAAATTTCAAATTAAGATCTTCTTGTGAAATAATTTCACCAACGATAGCCAACTGACTTACAATCTTCTGAAGCTTGTTAAAAATAGAATCAAGAGACTCTGTGCTTGGAGCACTAAAGTTCTCATACATTTGCTTCAGAAGAGTCTTCCGAGTCTTCTTTGTGGCATCATTACCACCAAATCTTGTTTGTATAGCATCAAACAAAGTCTTGGCATCCTTGTACTAATTAAATGTCAGTAGATGTTCATTTGGAAGTGTCATTAGCAACATACTTCTTGCCTTCACATTATTCTTCTTTTGAGTCTTTTCATCAGTAGTTACAAGACCTATATTAATGTAGTTGAGGAACCATTAGTGTTTGTTGTTGTTTGAGCTGCTGGTTCGAATGAGTTTCCATTCTTTATGACATCCCATAGAGCATAATCTTGTACTTGAAAGTATTGCTCAATTCTTAGTTTCCACATATCATATTCACCCTGTTTGAAAAAGGGAAACTTTGCAGTAGTATTGGTTTGGGAAGTTTCTAGATCCATCTCTTCCTAAGTGAGTAAAGAGAACTTCTTGTTAGTTTCTTTTAGATCAAAGTTTCAGAACACAAGCTCTGATACCACTTGTTGAACCCAACTCAGATCTTGCTAACCTTGTAAAAGGCTTAGTTGTATTGAATACATTCAAGACAACTATGCTAGAAACTTTGTT
>BQNB010060946.1:2112-36708 GCA_026074375.1 Tanacetum coccineum
AAAAAAATAAATAGTCAGAATGCATCTATATGTTTTTTTTGACCTTGTTCCTTGTGGAACTTTTGTCTATTACTAATATACACATTTAGTGACAAATCCACTGTCGTTTTGACAGTGGGCCACTGTGCTACAGTAACAGGCTCCTATTTTGGGCCAGCCCGATTTTTTTTTTAAATTATTTTGTTTTTGTTTTTTTTAATTTGTATGCACAAAGTAGGAGGAAAAAAAATATTACAAAAGTTTCGATTTATTCAGATAAAAAAATACCCGCGGAAACATCTTCGATACCTAATAACTTTAAAATAATCGATATGGTCACAAACGTACAACCCATTATATTAAAAAAAACCCATATAGCAAAAAAAAACAACACTTTAAACATGAGGCCCAACACATAAGCCATATAAAAAAAATTATTACTAATATACACATTTGTCGACAAACTAGCCTAAAATTCGCATAAAATGTGGCCCAAAATCTGGCCCAAAGTAAAAAAAAAAATCTGGCCCAAAGTAAAAAAAAATACAAAACGGTCCCTCAACTTTTAACTATTTACGATTTTCTTACACAAAAAATCCCGTAAAAAAATTAACAAAAAAAACACGTCAAGTTTTTATTGTTCACAACTTTTTTACATTCATCGGCCCAAATAAAAAGATATCGAACCGTCCCAAAAAAAGAAAATATTCGGGAAAAAATTAACCCGTCCCAACGCAAAAAAAAATTCCCGAATCATACAAAAAAAGGAAATATCCGGGAAAAAATTAGCCAAAAAAAACCAAAAAATAGCCTAAAATCTGGCCCAAAGTAAAAAAAATACAAAACGGACCCTCACCTTTTAACTATTTACGATTTTCTTACACAAAAATTCCCGTAAAAAAATTTACAAAACCGTCCCAAAAAAAGAAAATATTCGGGAAAATATTAGCCCGTCCCAACGCAATTTTTTTTCCCCGAATCATACAAAAAAAGAAAATATTAAAAATTAGCCCCGCATAACGCATCGCCCAAAAAAAACCCCCGAAACGTAAAAAAAATTTATTCGGGAAAAAAATTGCCCCGCCGCAACGCGCGGGTTCATTTGCTTGTTTTCCTAACAGAAAGGGACGAGAAAATGGGCCAACAAAGGGCTTCTTTCTTGAAATCCAACACCAACTTAGTTAAAAACTAGTTTAACACTACTGATAGAAATTTGCCAAATAAATAAAAAAACACTAACTGGTTGAGTTCTTTAAGAATATTAAGCTGGACTAAAACCTATAAGCACTACTTATTATTTGAAATTTTTTTATCAGCTAGGATAATAAGCATACCGAGAGTAAGACTTTTAAAATCATAACTAAATTAGATCTATTAAGCTAAACCAGATGAGATCTAAGCAAAATTAGCACAAGCCGAAACCATAAGCTATTCTAAATCACTTTCATAAACCGAATAAGCACTTAGGAGATGAAAACTAAACTAGAAAACATTATCAAACCAAACTTTAAAGTATTTAAAAGCTATTTGAAAACTTCCGAATGAAATAAGCACTTTTCTAACAAATAAGCTCTCGAAAATAAAATGGACTAGGCTTATCGAAATAAGCCGAGTAAATGAATACTCGTTGCCACTTTTTGCTTTTCGAATCGAGCTTAAACAAAGGAAACGAACAAAGCTAAATAGCTTATTCGAGCTTAACAAGGGAAACGAACAAAGCTAAATAGCTTATTCGAGCAAAGGAAATAAGCTAGCTAACGATTCAAACCGAGAAAAAAAGGAGATGGAAGCGAATAAGCACAAGTCTAATAACAATCTTCATTCATTATATAAGCATTGATCCTTTACAATAAGCTGGTAAATAAGCAGAAATAAGCTAGTTAAATAAGCTGAAATTTAATGCATAAATATCTAAGAAAGAAAAATAAGACAAGCAAAAAATGGAATGCCTCATATGGGTTGCATTTATAGCCAAATGAAGGGGGGCAGTAATTTCGCATCATAGATATTTTAGAGAGCTGCTAGCAGGATAAGGGGCAACATAATTACTAAAAATTGTCAAGAGTGGGACTCGAACCCTGTTTCTCTCAGGATAAGGGGCAACATAATTACCAAAAAATTGTCAAGAGTGGGACTCGAACCCTGTTTCTCTCGCGTAATAACCCAACACCACAACCATCTGAGCTAACAACTCTTTTGTTAAGAGTATACATTTAATTTCCTTTAAACTCTTTTGTTTCTCTCGCGTAAACTTGGCCGGCCCGTTAAAGATGAACCGGGTCGAGTCTTGAAGCGGGGCAGGATCCGTTGGACTCGTAATTCTGTGCTCTTTCCATCGGTATACTCGTGGCTTTTCTTGGATTTCGTCTTGACTTCTAAAAATGAGCAAACTTGATCGAGTCGAGCCCGAAAATCTCTGTTTTTGCTCCGTTTTTAATTCCTTGAACCTGTAAGATATAATAACACATACCAAACATATTTGCACTATAACTTAACATATTTTATGGTTATTAGTCCGTTTATTAGTGTTTTTCAGGGTAAAAACGATGTGTGTTTAAGCACACATTAATATTCAAACTCAGGACCTCATTCATACAATAGGGAACCTAAGAGAGTTGGTTATACTAGTAGTTTTGATGGTGGATTTGATCATTCTTATGGTGGGTATGGTGATACTAGTGGTGCTTGAGGTTTCTTCTCAATTTTAATGTAACCTTTTCAAGTGAATCAGTCTGGATATGTCGTGGTGCTTGTGTAAGGTAACAAACAAGGCAAAGTGATAGTTCTCGAAGCTAAGGAATTGTGTTTGATCATAAAGGGACACATTGTGGTGCACAATATGCAAGGCGAGCCCATAGTTCACAATTCCATGGTAAATGATATAACATGTGTTTTTAAAAAGCATATAAATCTGTTTTAATTCTGAATATAAACATCATTTTTCCTTTGATAGGTTCAAGTTGCATATTCATGTTATGGATGGCACTGAGAGTGCCTTTGATGTGTGTTTTGCAAGCTTTAAATTTATAATACTAGAAATACCGATTTTTACTAAAAATACAACACTCGAGAAGTATACCCGTTTGTGTATAGTATAGCTTTAGGTAAGTCTAGGTCGTTCCATGGGAATTGAAATTTTCACAGTTTGTAATTAAGGTGCTAAGGTTAATAAGATTATCACGGGTTAAATTAACCAAAACGTACATAAATTAAATATTGCAAAGAAAGCAATAAAAAGATGATTCAAGCAAATTATTAAAGTATGTTTGTTTAGGCAATGATCACTTGAATAATGATATGTTTGGAATAGTGTTTATAAATTTAGGAAATAGAGTTATCAAAAGTTATAAATCCTTCGGCCTTTAAATATAACTAGTGATTATATCGATTAATAACAACAAATTCTTTTGGCCTTTATCAGTTATTATAACCAATATATTAAGTGGAATGATAAAACATAAGTTTATAAGTATTCTTTCGGCCTTTACACTTAGAAAATCATGTTTAACCATTTCAATAAACTCATATCCAAACACTCCATATCCAAGATCACATATCGCCAAAAAAAATATAAGATTACTACTCCATAATCAAAGATATGAAGATCATAACAATCATATAAATTCCAGAGAACTTCATATTAAAAGAGTTGTAGAAATTATACCAATGTTTACAAGATCAAAGATGGTGATTATAAGTTTTCCCAACCGAAAACTATTATCAATAACCCAAGATATCTATTACAATCGACCCGAACCCTTAAGGAGCTGTCACCACACTTGTAGGTTCATGACTATATGGTGAGGATTGATGAGAGAAATGTTGTGAAGGTGTATGTAAAATAAGGGAGCCAGGGCCTCCTTTTATAGGCTAAAATCAGACAGAAGTACGGCGCACAAAGTATTTTGTGTGGCGCACTTAAGGAGTTAATGCACTCAGCATTTATTGGGACTTAGCCGTTTCTTTAGGAAGTTTGAACGGAAGTGCGGCGTACACAAAGAAATAACCGGCGCACTTCGTGATGATTGAAAGTGCGACGCACAATATGAATTGTGCGGCGTACTTTGTCGGTTTCTTGGATCTTTCTCTTGTAAATTGTATGTGTGATGATATGATAAGAGATGATTTCGTCCAAAGCACCAAATGGCTGTATTTATAGGCTAAAGATTACTTTGGAGACCAAGTTGTCAATGTATGTGGACGGATTTTAGGCCAGATTCGCGATTTAAATTTATCTACATAAGATTTGTTGTACTCATTATAAAATCGGCGTACTTCTGGGCATTTACAGCTCTTGAGCGTTTTTCTAAGTTGTAGATAATTGAATTCTCTTTCCGTGGCCGCTTGAATCAACTCAATCCGAGTTCGTATGACCGAGTTATGGCCAAAACAGTAAACAGGTGTCGGGAAGCATTCAGCTTTAGTTATTTCTTCGTCTAAGCTCCAATTCTTCGTGTAATCTTCCGTTTTATTCCACGACACGTACCTAGAACATATAATATCAAATACACTTGATTAAGTACCGAAAGTTCACGAGAAATGATCAAATATATGCAAATAACGCCGCCAAAAACATGTATAATTTAGGCGTTATCAGCCTTCTTCTCATTATTTGATAGAGAGATTTGAAAACTCATCAATAAGTCAACCGGGGAACTGGTTGAGATGTAAGAGCAGGTTATTTTGATATAAATTTATTCATGAATAAACAAAATATAATAGAATTCATATTTTACTCTAAATTTGACTATGTGACATTTATTAGGCTGGAGACGTCGAGGCCTACCTAGCTGCTGTTGAGAAATTAGTTGATCGGGAATTTAGTTTTGGTTTTCATATGGAGACTATAATCTGGAACGTGAGTCACTGCATTCAGGATGATAGATGATAAGTACGTTATAGAAGAGTTACTGAATTGTGTCCTGAAGAATGAGGTATGTCATTTTTCAAATTTAGTTGATCCATGCCTATTGATTCGCAAAATAGTACGTATATAAAATAACTCAAATGCAAATCTCAACCAAATGCCCTTAACCAAGGGAAAAGGTCAAAATCTACACAAAGAGATAAAATATATAAGAATCAAATCAATAATAAAAAGATTCCGGAAGAGATATTCCCGGGTCGTATGTCCCAACGAGGCTGCAATTGAAATTTATCCTGGTTTGATGAGAAATTGAATGATGGAAACACTGATATAATTTAAAACTAAAGTTAATTAAATAAAACCTAATTTAATCTACGGGAAACAAGTATAGGAAATGGGGATCTTAAAAACTACGGGATACAAAATTAGTTATAAGGAAATCCTAAAATTAAATCTAAATTAAATACGGGGAACAGAATAAGGTATCGGGAACCCTAAATACTAAAAATTTAGAAAATAAATGCTAAATTAAATTAAAAATCAAAATTAAATTCTAATTAACTTAATTTGAAAAATAAAGAAAACTAGAACTAAAACGGAGGTCGTTTGAATGTAAAACGAAAAGAAACGGTAAAACTTACCCGGTAAAAACGGGTCTAAAACTGAAATTTAAGAAAAATTAAGCCTACACTAAATTTTATATTTTTCCTAGACACTAAATGACAAAAGAAAATTTTATAAAAAAGAAAAATATTTTTTTATTAATTTTTGGATTTTTTATGAATTTATAAAGATTATTAACTAATTAAAACTAATTAAATATAAAAAGTCAGAAAATATAACTATAAAAAATCTAAAGAAAATCAAATTAAATAAAGAAAAAGTTAACAAATCTAAAAATATAAAAATGCCCAAATTTTACTGATTTAAATAAAAGTAATTAAACTTATTAAATTTAAACCTAATTTAATTAATTAATTAACTAAAAGAGTGACAGCTGTTATACTAGGGACTAACAATGAAAAGGGAACAAGGACAAACGGGGTAACAGGCTACTAACCACAGGGACTAACATAGTTAACTAGAAAAGGAAAGATTACACAAATGGTCCCTGAGTTGGACCCCGATTACAAGGTGGGTCCAACAGCTTATTTAAGCAAAAGTCAAAGAAGAAAAGTTGTAAAGGGGCTTGAGCTTATCATTTTTCCTAATAAGCACTAGTGCTGAATCTCAAAGAATAAGCCAGAAATGTAAGCTTTTGTGCTGACAGTGGCTTATATGAGCTTATGGCTTATTTTCCTTTGTTTTTGGTTTTTTAAGCTGCAAAATAAGCTACAATTATGGGGGACAGTTAATAAGGCTAAGGGGAGTCTTAAATAAGCTAAGGATACTAGAATAAGCCCTAAAATAAGCTGGGAATCAATTAAGCTATGCTAACAGTTTGGTATAAAAGACAGAAATAAGAGACTTTTAGGCATAAATTAAACTATATAAATAAGTTGACTAGTTAAAATAAGCTGCTAAACCTAGGAGAGATACCTACAGGCTATATTAAAAAAGCATAAAAACTTACTGCTTAATTTTGAATAAGCTAGAAAAAAGGGGCTAAAGCCTGGTGCTCAGCACCAGGGGAGGGTAAAAAGCAGTGGCAAAGGGCTTATTTTGGGCTTATGAAAATAAGCTCTTAAGAGCCTTTTTAGCCAAAACCAAACACAAACAGATTGACAAGGGCTGAAAATGAGCCTAAGTTCCAATTTTAAGCTAATAAAATGGATTAATTCATGCTGATAAAGGGGCTTGAGTTTGGGGCTTTTTCAAAAAAATGGCATTTAGGTACACTACTTTACTTGGTCATTTGGTAAATGACAGAACAAGAGGTGCCTTTTTTTAGCTTTTTATGACTCTAAGAACACAAGAAATGTGGTGCTTAAGCTGTTTCAACAGCTTAAGCCCTTAAGCTCACTTTAGCTTATTAAAAATTTGACAGAATACAAAGGGGGACAAAGAACTTATTTTGACACTAAAACTAGGGATTAAAAAGGTTTAATAAACCCTACACACTCAGCCAAAGTTGGCTGAGTGGTTATGACCCATTAGAAACCCCATTTGACCCATTTTAAAGGTTAAACCAAACACCACCTTAAATGTATAAAATGGATTTTTAACTGATTTTTGGGTAAATGAAGGCTGAGAAAAGGTTTATAGGTGTTGTTTTAGTAGCTTTAACACATTTTTGAATAGAATAAAACAGATTTAACAACTAAAATTAAGGCTTAAAATTTCGATAATAGCAATATCACAAACTCTTAATTTTTTATTAAACTTCCAAGAAATTACAACTTAAAACTTTTGAAACAAACTGAATTACAATAATGCTTAAAAGAAATACTGAAAATTAAGATTAAACTAAAACATATAAAAAAAAAGTGTATTATGGTGTTGCTTGGTCTCTCTTCTTTTATAGCAGCTTAAAACCTTTCTGGCTCATGGGTTGAGCTTGTTGTAAGAGTACAAGGCAGTCCTAAGCAAATCCTAGCCCTTTGTTCTCCTTCTCATGATCTCACCATTGATGGGGTTCGTTGGGTTGAGTGAAATGAACTGGAAAGGGGGTTATAGGGGCAATGGTTTATGGGGAAAGGGTGAGGGATAGCTGGGAGATGTACTAGAGTAGTGGTTTGGGCTCTAAACCATGGGGAAGGGGCTGTATAGGTTTTGGCGGGATTGGTTATGGTACAGTTATGGTTACTGGTTTTTAAAGAGAAGATTGGGAAAGATGCAATTTAAGTCCCTCATCTCTCTCACTCTTTTCATTTCTTTTTGGCCCGAATTCAGTTATAATGAAGGTTTTGGAAGTGGCACAATTGGTCCCTTTGATTTATAACTAAAGAGATAAAAGAGAGTTTAGATAAATTGCAAAATCAGTCCCTGCTGTTTTATTTTTCTATTTTTCTTATTAAAACAATCTTTCAAACTTGGCAATTTAGCCCCTAAAGTTTATAAAAATGGATTTTGGGCTTTTGTTGGGCTTGGGTTTGTATTGGGCCCATTGGGTTTGGGTTTGGGCCCATTGGGTTTGGGTTTGGGCCCAATAAGGTGTGTGGGCTTGTATTGGGCCCAATTGAGTGTGTCTGGGCCCAATAAGGTACAGGCTTGGTTATTGGGCTTTTTCAAGCCCAATAAAGTGTAGGAGTGGGTTTTGTGTGTACAATGGCTGAGATTGGCTGTAACTGGGCTAGGATTGGGCTTTCAAAGTCTTCACAGTCTTTGTCAATTGCACACAAATGGGCTGTTGTAAATGATTGAGGGCCCATTTGGTCTTCACAGTCTTCATAAATATACTATTGGGCTTTCCCGGCCCATCAGATGGGTTAAGATTGCATCCAACAGTATTCTTCAGTTCCGGCTCCGGTTTGACTGCTGATTCTTCAGTATTGACTCTGACTTTGGCATTTTTGGACTTTGGCCTTGATTTTGCACAGTCTTTTCCATTCCATGCTCAGTTTTGTTATTTTGGCTTGGTTTTCTGTCTTTTTGTTGATATCCACTTCCTGCACAATACAAATGCAAAACAAACATATATTTGGCAGTTTTTTGTCTGTTTTTGGTCATTTAAGCTCGTTTTTAGGGGTAAAAGATATGTGTAATTAAGCACTTATCAATGAGCCAACATTCTAAACTTTGGGTTTAGAATCTTGACTCATGTTTGATGAGTCAACTAATTTAGATGACTCAGTTTATTGAATTTGTGAGCTTGATTCTTGAGCCTTTTAGGTAGAATTGACCTTTTCATCAATTAACATCTGAACAAGTTTGGTTAATTCATTTAACTTTGATTCTTGTTCAGTGTTCTTGACGTCAGTAGGAACTAAAGGTGTGTTTGGCTTAGTTTTATTTATAGTGATAGTTCCTGGTACACTTTTGTTTAAAGAGTCTTGTATATCAGGCTTTGTATGTTTCATGATGCCTAAGCCAGATCTCTCTCTTGAAGAGTGGGGTTGAAAGGTTAATGGCATTACCACTAAGCTTGGTGAAGCTCCCTGAAGATTTTTTAGGGGAGGTAGAGGAGTAAAGGATTCAACTTTAGAATCTTCTGGTGATTCAGGGGTATTAGAGGCTTTAGTGGATTCAAGAGACTCATTTATAGCTTGACTTTCAGGGACTAAAACTTTTCCAGTATTAAAGTTTGGAAGTTTGCTGTCAGGGTTTAGTCTTTTAACCCAGTCTTTGGTTTTTGGGACCATATCTTGGTCATACCCTTTGGAAGCAGGAATGAAAAGATTTTCATTTTCATTCTTTTTTGTTGATGACTCAGTGAGCAGTTCGCCACCAAGAACTTTCTTCTTCTGGTAAGGAATTTGCTCACTGATACATTGACTAACCTTCTTTGAGCTAGTTAGCCATTTTTCATTGATCTTTTTCTCCTCTTTGAGTTGTTCTGGAAGAGCATGATTTAACTTTGTAAGTTCTGTGTTTTGAATTTAAAAAGTGACTGCATCAAGCTTAGCTTGTTTTAAGACTAATAGTTCATCCCTATACTTGTTTAATTCAAAGATAACTTTGTTATATTTAGAAAGTAAGTTTAATCGTTGCTCTTCAACAAACTTGAGATCAATGTTGATATACTTTAAGTAATTTTGCCAATCGGCATCTTCATCCATAGAAATAAAAGTGTTTACCTTTCTTATGGTGATATCCACCGATTCACCATTTCGAGTCTGACTCTTTCCAATAGTGAGCTCATCATCAGCTAGAGCCATCAGTACCTTGACCTGAGTGATTTATTCTTCATCAGAACCTTCTTCCTCATCCCAATCAAAGATTTCAACAACTAATCCTTTGTTCTTTGGTTGGAAGGTCTTTGGATTCTGAGGACTTGAGGGACTTGCCTTAAGGAGTGCAAGTTTAGATTTCATCTTCTTGTACTCAACCTTGTAGTCTTTCTGAAACTTTGGATTAGTTTGACTACTTGAGTTAGGAGAAGACTGAATAAGCTTAGGAGTAAACTTTGGTTGAAAGCCTTTAGACACTGATGAGAAATTATTCACTGGTGATTGGTAGAAAGGATTAGACGTTTTAGAAAAACAGTCTCTTGCAAAATGACCTTTGTTGCCACATTTGTAACATTCAATATTTTCATTTGCTTTTTGACCTGAGAAGTTGTTTCTTCTTTTTATAAAACGTTTTGAGTTTTCCAAAAGGGCTCTTTCATGATATTTAAGTTCTAAGTCTCTTAGATACTCTTTACTCGATCTTTCATCTATTTCATCATCAAAATTTTCTTGGAAATCCTGAATGACATTGTTAGAAAAGAAAGCAGTAGAAATTGCAAAACTTAAAGGAGTGGTAATGAGGGCCTTTTTGGTGTCAAAATACCTTCTTTGGATTAGGTTGTCTTCATAGACAACCCTTCCATAGATATCTGCAAGGTCAAGGGTCTGAGTATGATTGGTATTCCTCAGCCCCTAAGAGAAAGTTAGCCATTTCTCAGGGAGACTGTTTACAAAGCCAACATTGATTTCATGTTTGGAGAGGTTAACACCATCATTGGCAATCTCATTGAGCAGGGTCTTATAGCGAGTATAAGTCTGTGAGAGACTTTCAGTGGACTTAGCCCTGAAAGTTTGATACTCAAGTTTTAGATCCATGATCCTGTTTTCCTTGGTATCTAAGGGACCTTCAAAGCTGTGAACCAAGTCAGTCCATGTTTCTTTGGCTGAAACACAGCTAATTACTGATTTCATTATGTCGTCAGGTAGACATGACATAATGATGCTTTTAAGGCGCTGGTCCTGAACGACCACCCTCCTCTCATCTGCAGTCCATTAGGACTCAGGCTTAACATCACCTTCAGCTGTTTTTGGCTGAAATAGACCATCTTTAATACATTTTAAGTAATAAGGTTCCATTCCCTCTAAGTAGCAAAGCATTTGCTTTTTCCACTTATTAAATTTTCCTGGCTCTAGTTTAGGAGCAATAGCATTATAGCTACCTCTATTTTTGTCAACTAGCTGGGGTACTTCATTTACTGCAACCATTTAAGGATCTAGGTTTTAAAAACTTAAGTAAACTTTGTTAAGTAAGTTTTACAAACCTTTGGCTCTGATACCACTTGTTGTTCCCACTTAGTTAGTGAACAATAACTACAAAGTTATCATTAACTAACTCATGGCTTGCTAGTAAAGTAAACAATTAGTTCTTTGAAAATGTTTTGTGTAAACAGTTATAACAAATAAGTACAAAACACAAAAATAACTTTTCAATGTTTAACTCTTTTTATTAAGAATTATACCCCATTGTATGCGTAACTACAATGGGGATTGAATGACAATGTGTGTGTGTGTGATCTCCTTACTAATAACTTTGCTTAAACTTAAAGTGTTAAGCAAAGTTAACTATTATGCTAACCAACTGAGCTTGCTCGGGGACTTGGTAGATTTGGAGGAGTCCCTATCACGATATCTATTCTAAGTATGGGACAAATGCTCTTTCCAAGTTCAGTTCCTGACACTGAACTTGTCTTATACCCTTTTTAGGATAAGTTGACTTCTAGAGATAAGAGCTTGGACTTATCTGCTTTTAAATTATCCTGCCTATTCTTCTGTCTCTTGTCTTTAGGGTCTTCTAGTTGTTGGAGATCGTATGGGGTTCAGTGAGTCTATTGCCACAGCTCACTGAACCCATCACCTTCTTCTTTGGCTTAGGCTTCGTTCACTGAGTACCGCCTTACTAAATGCTAGAGTCTTTCTTATAGACTCAGGCTGCGCATCTTGAAGGTAACTCACTGAGTGACTATTCACTTAGTGACCTTGAAATGTTAAAGGTTATTGACACTTAGGATATTTTGTATTCAAATCCTAAGTGAAAGATCATTGGGCACTGAATTGGCCCAACACATGATCATGTCAAGTTTCATTCTTTTAACCATAAACGTACTTTGACTTAATGAAGAAGTCAAAGTTAATAACTATACCTGATTCAAGAGTATATAACTAGTACTACTATTGGAGACTTGCTTCCTTGGCGTATCGCCTTGTACTTTGAGCCTATCAATTACAACATGCAGTTCAAGAAATCTAACTTATTCCATCAAGCCGAATTCAAAAGACTCATAAATAATAATCACTCGCCGAGAACCAAAACTTCTAGTGCATCATTAAGCTGCAAACTTTAATTATTTTATCCTATAATGAATATTTGTGATTCAAGGAATACATGTATCATATACAGAGCTGGTGATACTTATATATAAACGAAAAGCATGAAAATTCAAAGCAAAAGTTGATATATACTAATCAAGAAAGAAACAATATAAGTAATTTCACAATAATTAAGAAAACCATATATCATGTGACATGTTTCATATGTTAAAAGTCATATACTAATGTTTGTAGAACTGAATGTGTTGTACAATTACGACAACAAACCCGAAGTTCGATCGCGGAACGCTAGATCGCGAGTTGTATCGAGCACAAGTAGCAAACACGAGAGACTACAAAGAATCGACATGAATATGCACACGTTATACCCTCGTACCAAACCTTTATTAAAAACCTAATAAAGCTATTACAACGAGGAAGAAGAATGAATAACTAGCATCCCCCCTCATCTCTATTTATAGGGATGAGGGGGTAGAAAACTTTCCTAAATCAAATAGGAAACTCCTTGCCTTGCAAAACAATTCCTAGCTTTAGTCTAATCCTAATCTATATTACAACGTACATTTAAGTCCCTAAACTATGTTAAGTTTACTATTAATTTTCCTACAATTTTCACCTTAGTAGTAACACTTAAACATAACCGATACTCAACATCTTTTCCTCGTGTTGGAAAGTCAAATCAGGGACCACCTTGTCGACTAGGCATTGTACTTCAGTAATTTCCCTAGATTAGCTTCCATTGACTTCTTCACTTTCTTATTTTTAGCAACATTACCCTCTGCACCCTCTATAACAGGTACTTTGGTTACCATAATGTTTGCCCCCACCTTTATACCAAGGTGTACCTTTTCCTGCTCATTTACCAAGCGGTCCGTGTTTGTCTTTTATTTAAGTTGCTTGTCCTCTAACCGTCTTTGAGCCCTTGAAACATCACTGTTACTAACCTAAAAACCCTCAGCTTTATGATCCCCTTGAGCTCCTTGTAGTTCCACCTCAAACCAAACAAGTTTTTTGACCTATACTCCATGGACTCCTATTTTAACACCAGGACCAAGTTGTTTGAACTCAACTTATTTATGACCAAGTTGTTTGAACCCAACTTGTTTATGACCAAGTTGCTTTAATCCAACTTGTTTTGAACCTCCATGCTTTTGTACACCAAAAGTTATCACTTTTGCTTCCAAAGTATACACATAATTCTTTTTCCTGATCCCAGTCATCATAACCTGACAACCTTTGATCACCTTGATTCTACTCATCTGCATCTTCATAGTATAACCCTCTTTTTTAAGAGTACCCAATGAAATCAAACTTCTTTTTAACCCTGGAACATACCTGACATCTTCCAGTATAAAGCTTGATCTATCATGCAACTGTATCTTCACTTTCCCTGTCCCTTTGATAGTGCATGTCCTGTTATCACCTAAATGAACCGAACCACCATCAACAACTTTAAAGTCATACAAGAAGTCCCTCCTATGTGTCATATGATAAGACCCACCTGAATCTATTACCAATTCAGTCATCTCATCATTCCCGACTACCACCAGGGCTTCTCCAAAGTAGGCGTTACCCTCGTCATCAGAAGAATCAGAATCCTGATCACGCCTACCCTTCTTGACGAACCCACTTGACTTCTTCTTTGGAAAGTCTCTCCAGATAACCCTATGAATGACATATGAAGCACTTAAGTTTACTAGTTCCACCCCTTGACTTAAACCGCGAACTTCTACCAGAATGAGCTTTACCTGAATGATCAGACCTTCCCCTTACATATAACCCATCACTAGTTTCTTCCTTTGTGCCTTCAGTTCTTTTCTTCAACTCCTTTGAATTCAGAGTAGCCAGAACATCCTCCATTGTCAAGGATTCCCTCCCATACAACAATGTCTCCAAAAAGTTTTCATAAGACGATGGCAACGACGTAAGTAACATAAGTGCTTAATCCTCATCCTTAATCTCGATATCAATATTCGCCAAATCAAGTATCAACTTATTAAACTTATCTATATGATAACCCAGTTTTGTACCTGGACTCATATAGTACGTGTACAGCTTCTTCTTCAGATACAGTCTATTTGCTAAAGATTTAGTCATATACAGACTAGTTAGCTTCGTCCAAATTCCTGCAGCAGTTGTTTCCTTGGTAACTTACCGTAAAACCTAATCTCCTAAGCATAGAATCAAGGTACTGTATGCCTTCTTCATCAAAACAGCTTTTTCTCCTGCTTCCATGTTCGTAGGTAACGTCTCTAATGCAGCATCACATCCCTGTTGTACCATTAAAGCGCGCATCTTTATTTGCCATAACCCGAATTCATTCTTCCTATCGAATTTCTTGATGTCAAACCTAGTTATAGAACTAGCCATTCTTCTTTAACCTTGCTAAAAGCCTTATCAAGTTGTTTCTTAACAAACTTTTCCGACAAGCCGTGTGCAATATTCCCCTTGATGCTATAAACCCTTCTTGCAAATCGAATTAATTAGAAGAACCCTAAACCCTTGATTTCGAACAAGCAAACCTGACCGTAAGCTTAAACCCAAAGCGAAATACGATCAAACTTGAACCACAAAAGATCCCTTCACAGTAATCATTTTTTTTTGTTAAATCCAAAAAATGACAACTGAAGCCAACTATTAAACAAAAGTCAATACCTTTTTTATGTCAACTTTGTAGTATTACTTTCCCTTTACGTGGGGTTCAAAGCATATAATATTACTTTCTTCAAAACTCTCGTCTAACCTGCTACTGTTCGATCGACCGAACCGACACGCGAACCTCGATACTTTGAACGAATCGAAACCTTGATCTAGCACTCGATCTTCGAAGACCACAACTAACCTATGGCTCATGATACCACTTGTTGTACAATTACGACAACAAACCTGAAGTTCGATTGCGGAATGCTAGATCGCGAGTTGTATCGAGCACAAATAGCGAATACGAGAGACTACAAAGAATCGACAAGAATATGCACACGTTATACCCTTGTACCAAACCTTTATTAAAAACCTAATAAAGCTATTACAACGAGGAAGAAGAATGAATAACTAGCATCCCCCTCATCTCTATTTATAGAGATTATAGAAATGAGAGGGTAGAAAACTTTCCTAAATCAAATAGGAAACTCCTTGCCTTGCAAGGCAAGCTAAACAATTCCTAGTTTTAGTCTACTCTTAATCTATATTACAACGTATACTTAAGTCCCTAAACTATGTTAAGATTACTACTAATTTTCCTACAGAATGCAAGTAAAAATGCTCACCTAATCTCACCTGCACTCAAAACAATCACGAAGATATTTTCTTCAAGTGGGACTAAAAATTGGCAAGTTTGATCCATTTATAATATTAAGGTGGGTTTGGGATTGAATGTTTTCCTAATGGGTCAAATGGGCTGAAACTGCTTTGACGGGTTACTTACCATCTTATATTCCTAGCTCTAAAAATCATTCACCTTACAATTATGTTGAAAACTAGAAGGGGGGGTTGAATAGTTTACCACTTTTTAATTTAATGTTTAGTTTGTTTATAAAAATTTAGATTTGACTTTTTGTGAATTCAACACTTTGCACTTATGTAACATAAAATATGTAAAAGCAAATAAAAGATATGAGTTAGAAAGATCAACCACAACACAGGATTTTATAGTGGTTCGGTTTACAAGCTGCTCTCTTCGGCTCTCCACTCCCCGAGCCACCAACTCGGAGTTTTCTTCACTATAGTCAACAAACTCCTTTTTATGGCGGACAGAATAACCGTACTACACAACTTTGTTATTCATATTTCCGACATGAAGCTAGTGTCGAGTTCTTATCTTAGCTAGAACAAATCTTTCACAACATAAATTTACAACTTAATTCACGACTTCACAACTTCTTCACAACTTTCCAACTTCTTCATGACTTCACAACTCTTCACGATCTTCAACTTCTTCACCACTTCTTCACAAACTTCCAAAACTTCACTTAAACACACTACTTATATCACACTATCTTAACACTACTAGTAAAGATCACAAGGATCTAGTACTCACACAACTACAAAGATATACAAAGATTTACAAAATATGCTGTATGAATAAAACAAGATTGCTATGCACACTAAGGTATAATACTTCTTCACTTAATGATGAAAGTATTCTTCTCTTGCACTTGAGAAATTAAGCTTGGATCACTTGGAAACAAGCCTAAATGATTAAAATGATCATAAGGATTTTTTTAGAGAGGATATGTGGTGCTATTTTGAGCATGACAAGAATAAGTCAAAACAGGTTCTAGAGAAAAATATTAGAGAATAGTCCAGTATTTATAGGATAAAAAGGAGGAGCGGGGTCTATGGCCGGCCCCTTAAATAGGGTGCCGGCCCCCTTAAAATTAAGGGGCTACCCATGTAATTAAGGGGGCGCCCCTATATTCAGTCGGTTCCCTTTTTGTCTATTCAGGGGAGTCGTGTATCTGGATCCATTTCTAGCGTTTTAGGTCCAAAAATTTGGGAAATTCAAAATGTTTTATTTTGAATAAACTTTCTTTTAAATGTAAAAACTGTTTTGTGATGTTTTTAAAAAGTTTACAACATTATAAAATCGTTTCCTTTGATCATCAAATGTATCAAGCATTTGGTTTATATTCATACCTTGGAGTGGATATAGTTTGAACAATGAATATTATTTACTACTAAATACTTGTTTACGTTTAATTTTACGTTGAACGTTTTTATATTTTGTGATTATCAAAACGTAAAGATGTGAAAAAATATTATTAATGTTTTTAGGCATTATATTTTATCAACAATCTCCCCCTTTTTGATGATTACAAAATTTAAACTCATTAAATGTAAAATTATTTTTAAACAAGTATTTAGTGAGTTTTATGTCATTTCTCCCCCTTTTTGTAGAATCAAAAAGGCATCGTCGAGGATTGCTAGTAAAATCGACGGAATAAATGCTCCCCCTTGATGTGTGCTCCCCCTCGTTCGAGGGCACCAAGGAATCGAGCTATGGTTTCTTGGCTACAAAATGGGTTAGAACAATACAAATATTTCTAACATGTAGCAAGGAAGAAAAATATGACATACAACCAACAATGATCATTCATTAAAATTAAAGTAGTGTGTGAAACACACTCATGCATACATAAGGAAAATAACATGCTAACATACATGAAATTAAAAGTACAAAAGTCCTATAACTAGTAAAGCTCCATAGGACTTGCATGCAAAATGGTAGAGGATCAATTATTTGAGAGACTAAACATAGAGCATGTTTAGTTTGGGGATGATGGTGGAGGTGGTGTGATGATGATTGGTGGTTCTGAGAGCATGTGTTCAATATATGAAAACATATAGTGAAGTTCATCACTTAACCCAAACATAAGGGTTCAGTTGTAGATACAACAAAGGCATGAGTTACCATGTGCTTCAAGGAAATTCTAAGGGATAGGATGTGTAATGATAGGTGGTGAAGGTGATGGGGTATCAAATTGGACATCAAGTAGGGTATTTAGGGAGAGAGTGAGAGTGATGTCCATTGATGCATTATCTTGAGTTGGAGGTGGTGGAGAAACTCTTGGAGGAGGAGATGTTGATGGGCTCAAGTAACCATTTGGTGAGGGTGATGTTGATGATGTTGGTGATTTGGGTATGTAATCAATTGAAGATGAAGAAGTGTCTTTTGTTGATGGTGTTTTAGAGGGTGCATTAGGAGCACTAGGTGGTGAATTTGGAAGTTTGGGTGATGGAGTTTTTGTGTCATCTTGGGTTAAATCCACAAACAATTGTTTTGGTGGAATGATGTTGATTTTTGGTATCTTGGAGACCTTGAAAATGGAAGCTCTAGTAGAGGCCATGAATGTGTATGGTTGTTGATGATGAGTGAAGAAAATGGTGAATTAGTGTTATGCATTTGGAGGAAATTTATGGGAAGAGATTTATTTGAAAATGAAATGAATTTGGATAAGTTTAGGGAATTCCAAATGTTGTTCAAGCATTCTGGGTAAAGATAGCTGATACTAGGTAAAAGAAGGCAAAAAGCAGTGAAAAATATTATTTTACCCGTGAAGGGCTAAGGGCGGTCCCCTTAAATAGGGGGTGGTCCCCTTAAAATTAAGGGGGCCAACCCTTATGAATTAAGGGGGGCGCCCACTGGTGGTTCCATTTTTCATAGAAAAATGAAATTTTCTCAAAATTTTTGTGAGGGTATTTTTGTTTTGGTGGTTAATTTGCAGCAAGCCCTATAGAGTTTCCTAAGCACATTTAGGCAAATAACATATAATAAACACATTGAATCATGGAACCAAAATGGTATAACTAGTTAATTTAGAAAAATAACCAAAGGTTCAAGTTATTATAGCAAGCAAGTTCCTAAAAACATACAACCCATAAGTTTTTCCGAATACATCGGATCATTACCACATAAGTGAATAACATACACATAATAAAGTTAAATAGTCTTAAACTACATTAATCCATCTAGTTCACTCCACTCCTATGTCTTCATTTCTTCTTCTTGCTAAACACTCCTTTTAGTGCATTTCCAAATGACTTGAAACCTCCGCGCATTTCCTTATGCGTTTCTTGCATTTGGTTGAGCAAGGTAGTTTGTCGTTCAAAGAGAGTTTCATCGGTTTGTTCGGAAGGGGAAGGCATTTCGTAGTTTTGGTAGTTGAGCGGATCAAGAGAGTTAAGATAGGTAGTAGGAGATGGGGTGCTAGCACGAGACGTTTCGACATCATCGTCATCATCATCATTTTGATGAGATGACGTGCCATGATGGTGAGAAGATGAAGATGAGATGGAATGGCAAGCTTTGCCACGATCACTTCGAGATCTTCGAGTTTGTTTAAGATCAAGAGGACGCATGACTCGATCAACAATGTCATAAATGCCATTGTCGAGATGAGGATATACTTCCATGATGTGACGATAAAGACGAGTCAAGAACATACCGTATGGAAGATTGGCGGTTGGATTTTCTCTAGCACATTCGATTCGTTTGACAAAGAAGTAAGCAAGATTGTATTGTTCCTCGGCAACAACACAATACAACATGTGAGCAAGACAAGCGGGGAGATGGTCCCGATGTCCTCCTAGTCCAAACACATTCTCTCGAATGAGTTCTTCCCATTGCTTCATGTCGGGGCTTAGTTCCTTAGTGAGGATTTGATTTAGAGTGAGGGTGACGGTTTAACTTTTAATGGTACGGTATACCATGACACGTTCCAATTCAAGAAGACGACGAATATCGTCGGGAGTTAGAAGGTCAGTGGAATATGGTCCCTCAGTTTCTTGAGAATACTCAAGACATCCAAGGTCCCACTCGTTGGTGATCACGGCTTGACCGTTGTAAGGAATTTTGAGGATTTGACCGAATTAGGCAAGAGTGAGAGTTATGAATTCATGTTGAATCATAAAGGAGATGAAAAGATAGCCATATTCATCGGTTTGAACCGTGACTTGACTATAGAAATCAAGAATGAATCTTGGAATAATTGGTTCGTTGATTTTAAAGAGACAATCAAAGCGAATGTTTGTGAAGAAACGCTCGATGTTGTTGGATTTGTAGTAGGCTTGATCAACAACATGACCTTCGTGAATGTTGCGATTTTTAATAGATTTGTAGAATTTGGCAATTGTAGGGGAAATGTCGGGGATTTTGGATACTTTTGGGATGTAGGATTTGGAAAGGGATATATCAGTGGAAGTGGCTCTTGGCATTTTATCACCTAAACAAGTTATCAACAACATAAGGTGTTAAAAGAAAATTTTATACTAAATAAAATGAATTTTAGTATATTGACAAATGTGGGACAAGGATTACTTCGACCAAAAACTTAAGAAGTGATCCATATGTTCCTAAATTTATTTTTGACTTAATCTACGATGTCGAAGAATATAATATTTGTATAAAATATTCAACACCAAGATCATGAACCAAACACTGCCCTGTGTTAATCATGTTAATTAGTTAAGCTTGTTCGAAAAATATATGTCAATATAAATCATGTGTGATGAGTAATAGAGTTTTATTATGTTTTAAACTTTACAAAAGTTAAGTAAGATGTTTGTTTTTATTCAAAAATCTTGTTTCTTAAAAGTTATGCACAAACGCCCCTTTATTTTTATACCAATCGCAAAATGATATCAAACATATAATATGATTATATTATCATGAAGACTTATACAACTAGTTAAGTGTTTTATACAAGTGAACAAAATTATGGTGGTGGGTATCATTTCGACTCTAGTAATTAATCCCTAAGAACAGCCAAAACACCCCCTTTATTTTTATAATACATTTTCTATTGATTCGAAAAGTATACATTTAGAAATGTACGTTTTGATGGACAAAATGGTGTTGTTTTTACTATGTTTTTTGCATGAATCAACAATATATAAACTTTGTTAAAAAAATATGAAAGTATATTTATGATAATTTCAAACCAAAAATTTGTTACTCAATTTAGTGTTTTGATTCAATTCAATCATGAATGTATGTAGTGTTCTTGAGCATCATTCATAGTGTTACTTGCGTAATAGATTAGGCAGAATATTTTATCGATGCGTTGACCCAAAACTGCCCCTACAGCATAATCACATGCATCACACATTAATTCAAAATCAAGGTTCCAGTCGGGAGCAATGATTACAGGATCAAATGTTAATTTATTTTTAAGGATGTCAAAGGCTTGCATACATTCATTTGAAAAAATAAATTTAGCATCCTTAATTAACAATTAGGTCATAGGTCGAGTAATCTTGGAAAAGTCCTTGATGAATCTCTGATAAAATCATGCATGTCCTAGAAAGTTTCTGACTCCTTTTATGTTGGTTTGGTATGGGAGTTTGGCAATAACTTCAACCTTTTCATGGTCTACCTCAATGCCAGATTTAGATATCTTATGTCCTAGGACGATTCCTTCTTTAATCATGAAATGGCGTTTTTCCTAATTTAACACTAAATTTGTTTCTTCACACCTTGCTAACATTTTAGATAGATTAGTAAGGCAAGAGTCAAACGAGTTTCCAAATACAGAAAAATCATCCATGAAGACTTCCATAAAGTCTTTGCACATATCATGAAAGATTACCGTCATGCATCTTTGAAATGTGGTCAAAGCATTGCATAGCCCGAAGGGAATTCTCCTATATGTGAATGTTCCGTATGGGCATGTAAAAGTAGTTTTTTCCTAATCTTCTGGTGCTAAAGGAATTTGGATGTATCCAGAAAATCCGTCTACGAAGCAATAATACTCATTTCCAGAGAGCCTTTCTAACATTTGATCGATGAATGGTAACGAGAAATGATCCTTTCAAGTTGCGTCATTGAGTTTTCTATAATCAATGCATACCCTCCATCCGGTAAATGTTCTGGTTAGAACCAGATCGTTATTTTCATTTGTTATTACGGTTACCCCCTTTTTGGGAACTTTATGAATGGGGCTAACCCAAGGACTATCTGAAATGGCGTAAATTAGTTCGCTATCGAGTAGCTTGACTATCTCAGCTTTTACCACATCTTGAACTTTAGGGTTGAGTCTCCGCTGGGGTTGCACAACTGGTTTAAAATTGTCTTCCCTTATAATTTTATGAGTGCAAAATAAAGGGCTGATGCCTTTGATATCAGTAACTTTCCATGTTAACGCATCCTTGTGTTACGTCAAAACCTTCAAGAGTGACTCTTTTTCTTGGGAATTTAATAAAAAGGAGATGATAACTGGGAATTCTTGGTTATTGTTCAAAAGGGCATATTCAAGGTGGAAAGGAAGTTCCTTAAGTTTAGGAGACTGCTTTTCAGCTTCAATTGTATTGGTGGAGGATAAAGTTTGCTTGATTGGTTCCCAATTGTCATGGTCAGAGGGTAGTCCTGCTTCATCTAAATCTTCTGAGTTATTATCTTCTTCTTCCCATAAATTGGTACTATTTTGTTGGAAATTCAGGATGGGTTCAAATAAGAATGAATCAAGAGTGCTTGAAGGGAGAATTTCTTTAACAAGGTTTGAGACTACATTATCTATAAGATCAACAGAAAGACATTCATCATCTTTTGGTGTGGAAAATTTCATCGATTTTTCAATGTCAAACGTTATTGTTTCATTTCCCACTTCAAAAGATATCTTCTTATTAAATACATCGATCATTGCATGTGTTGTAGCTAAGAATGGTCTCCCAAGGATTATTGGAATGTTGTGATCTTCTTTCATATCAAGCACTACAAAATCCACAGGGAAAATATATTTGTCTATTTTTATTATGACATTCTCAACAATCCCCCTAGGATACTGGGTGGATTTATTTGCTAATTCGATACACACGCGGTTCGGTTTTAATTCACCAAGATCCAACCTTGCATACATAAAGTATGGCATAAGACTAATGTTGGCCCCAAGGTCAGCTAGAGCCTTGTCAATGCCCACTTTTCCTATTACACATGGGATGGTGAAACTTCCAAGGTCTTTTTCTTTAAATAGGATTTTATTCAGGAGCACCGCAGAACATCTTTCGTTTAAAATTATTTTAGATATTTCTTCTATTTTTCCTTTTCTGGTAAGGAGATCTTTCATAAATTTAGCATATTTGGGCATTTTCTCTAAAGCCTCAAAAAATAGGATATTTATACTGAGTTGTTAGAGGTTTCCAAAGAACTTTCTGAATTATTCTTTTTCTTTTTTTCCTTTTTAGTCGTCTAGGGAAGGGGATAGAGTGATCAAAAGATTCCATAGATTTCCTAGGTTTACCAGGATCGTTATCACCATTCTTGATTGTTGTTTCTTTTTTTGTAAGCCCCTCTTGTGAAGTTGTTACATTTTCCAGAGGATTTTTAGGGGGTTTGTAATTTAGTCCACTCTTGGTTGTTATGGCATTAGCCAATCCTCTTAATAGAAGAAGCTTGTATCTTAAAGGTTTGGTCGCAAGTTTTCTTGATACCCCAGACTCAGTTTTCACTCTCCTGCTACTTTATTTAGGATTCTTTGATGAAATTGTTTAGAGTTTCTTCTAAATTTGAAATTCTTCCCTCCACTGGGGTTTCATACTTATGTTGTGCCATTTTAACTTCTACGGTCATTATATTCATATTATTTTCAAAGTCATGAATTTGATTTAGAACTATTTGAAACTCCTTGTTTTTAGTCTTTATATCTCTTTCGTTATACCATGAGAAAGAATGTGCGGATAATTCCTTGATAGCTTCCATTCCCTTCGTCGGTGTCATTGGAGGAATTGGTCCCTTGAAGTCGAGCTTAAGCCTTGTTTTTGTGTCTAGTCCATGATAAAAGATTCTCAACATTTCATGTTTATTTAGCTTGTGTTCGAGGCAGCTAAAAAGGGATTCTGTGAATCTTTCCCATGAACAGTGCAATGGCTCATTAAGTTTTTGTTTAAAGTTCTTAATAGATTTAATTTGTTTAATGATTTTGAGAGAAGGAAGATATTCATCTAAGAAGGCTCGTTTGAATAATTCTTAGGTTGTGATTGACCCTACAGGTAATCGTTTTATCCATCGTTTATCTTTTCCCTTTAAGGTAAATGGATAATCCATTAACATAACCTAGTCCCTAGCAACATCTGGGGAATGGAAAAGATTGATAATTTCAGTGATATTAGAGATATGTTCATGAGGGTCTTCGTCATTTTTTCCGTAGAATAGGTTTTCTTTTAGTTCTTCAATGCATTGTCCCTAGAATTCGAATTTTATGTTTTCTTCGAATAATGGCTTAACTATTCCTGATCCACTGTCGCTCCTGATTTTTGTCAGATACTCATTGTAATGCCGTAATGCGGACTCGGATAAATCATCTCTTGTAAATTTGAATGTTGCGGCATAAAGTAGGAGAGGCTTTACACTATAAAGGGTGTGATGACTTATTTCTTCGTTAGATTATGTTACGGCGTAATCCTTCGGGGGTGTTACGCCGTAAACTGCCTCAAACTCTTTACTTTTGTGCATTTCATGTTCAAATCCCTTGTCTTTTGTTAAAATGCTCACATGGTCCCTGAAAACTAATAATAAATAATTAAGTAACGTTTTCATACATTAATAACATATTTGTAAGCATTTTTATAGGAAATTTGATATTAAAATGTATTAACTATTTGATGTTATCCCAAAGGAGCCAAGGCGTCCCCCTGCGATCTGACACCATCCGGTTGGTGCAAAATGGATGTGCATTCCACGAACTTATGTTCGAAGACCCGATCCAACATCTTAAGGACTTTCTCATGATTGTAGATTCCATTAACCTTAATTGTGCTATAAGAAATACCACTCGTTTGCGTCTATTATGCTTTTCTCTTCGTGACCAAGCTATCAATTGGCTTGATCGTCTACCCGCGGGATCCATCTCCACTTGGGATGATCTCACCCTCGTTTCCTTGCACAGTTTTTCCCACCAGGAAGAATGGCTAAACTTCGAAAGGATACCTTGATGTTCCAACAACGTCAAGACGAATCTCTCTACGACGCGTGGACTTGTTTTAAGGACTTACTCCAAAAAGTCCCTCATCATGGTCTTGATCTATGGCTTCAAGTTCAAATCTTTTATGATCATGTTGACAACACCACCCAGATGGCCATTGACTATGCAGCAGGCGGGTGACTTAGAAAATTAAGGCCAGAAGTAGCATGGGAAACCATCTAGGATTTAGCCTAATACGAAGAAGAAAAATGAAACGACCCAATCTTTTCTGAAAAAGAAAGTATTGACTACATAGATGCACTTTAGAACAGGAGTTAGAAAGTATGGAGTGTCGAGTAGAATCTTTAATAAGGAATGAAGTGCTATTGGAGTATGAGGTAGGATTCACGTTTCCTAAAAGGCCCTATCAGGAGGAATTAGAGGCACGAATACTAAATTTAATGGATCATCAAGAGGATCAAAATAGGAAATTGGAGGAAGATATAAGAAAAACAAAAGATACATTTACGTGTCTTGCGGATAGTTTAACTGAAACCCTGAAGGTCAAAATAGAGGCACAATGAGTTCATTCCACAAAAATAAAAAAGATCACTAAATTCCCTACTCACACCCCAACCGTAACCCCAGAAATACGCAAGCCTATCATGGTGCACAGGGTCTTGATGATTTCTAATATTAAATTTACTATCTATAGAACCCCGCACCAACACCTAAATTCTAACTTTAAAATGCTAATACTTCATTCATTTGAGGAAAATAAGCTTGAGTACGAAGATCAAGATGAAGTCCAGATAAAGATGATAGGAACCAGAATGACAAAAAATCGTTGGAGCATAATCTCTATGAGAATGACATAACCTTGATTATTTGTCATAATTTTTCTCCAACTTCAAATCCACCCATCAAACTAAAGGATTCAGGTAGCTTTAGGATGAAGGTAGTAGAACCCTTGACCATTCACACACCGCCTTCACCCCACATAGCATAGCTCCATCAAAATGGTGTGTATCGATACTATCACCCGCACTTGACCTTAAGTGTAGGGGAGACCCACCTTTTGCGCATCAAATAAGCGTAGAGTCAGGCTCATGACTCGAACAAAAATAAGCGCTTATTGGGAGGCAACCCAATCTTTTATTTTCTTGCATTTTAGGTGTGTCTTGTGTGTCTTGTGTGTTTGTTTTGAGTCATATGATTGTGTTAATCAATTTTATGGTTTTTGTAGTAAAATTTGCAGGAAATAACTAATGGGAACTTGTGTACAGGGATTTTTGAGGAAAAAGAAAAAAAATCTTTATAGAGCTTGGAGACGGCTAGGCCTACTACAGGAAAATTCGATTTAATTTAATTTTTGGCAAATTAATCTTGTATAATTTTTGGAAATTGTATTTTTCCTAAAAACCTGCAGGAAACCACAATTAAATTAACACATTCATCCTATCCTTTATTTGCTTGCATAAAGCCTAAATGTAGTTAATGAGGTTGTATTTATCATTCACCCGTAGATTTTACGCTTGGTGTAGTTGTCTTTGTCTTTGATTTATAGGTTATATTTGATGAGAAAAAGCTTGAAAATTCTTAGGAAGTTTTATTGGACGATTCTTGGATGATGATTTAACCAGTTATCACATGTTTCTTCTCCATTATTAAGCAAACCAGGGGAGTACTAGTTTCTTTTACTTGTTTTCTTTTCCCTTTATTTGTTTATACGGGTACTTCTAAAAACATTGGGAACAATGTTCAACTTAAGTGTATGAGGGAAATAAGCCTTAGAAACTACTTATTCAATTGCTATTTGCTTTGTCTTTAAAATGATGGATAATATATTAAAACATAGCATAGACGGTAATTTTAACCCAAATTTATTTTTTTTTATGACACACACTGACGAAAACCGAGTATTAATAGCGTCTCATGGATAGGAATGTATACGACTAGTACAAAAAACCTCAAAATTCCACCCTAAAAATATAAGGTTCGCCTTTAGATCTTTAGAAATTTGAGTATCCATTTTTGATACCCAAGATAATTTATACCTTTAGCTTTCTTGAGTTAAGGTTCGAATGCAGGTATATGTGTCTATTCCATCGTTACAGATGTGTACGTATGGTCTTTGTCGCCTTTTCTGGAGCATTGGTATCGGTATTAAATTATATAAGTGTACCGATAGCGGTATCTAGTACAAAAAAACTTCAATAAATTCCACCCTAATATATTTAAGTTCGACTTTAGTTCTTAAGTATTTAGAAAATTTGAGTATCCATTTTTGTATTAACCAAGATAATTTATCCTTTAGCTTTCTTGAGTTAAGGTTCCGATTGCAGGTATATGTGTTTATTCCATCGTTACAGATGTGTTACGTATTGGTCATTTGGCGCCTTTTCTTGAGCCATTGGTTTCGGTAAAACTTTATATAAGTGTACCGATGGTATATTAAAATTCTAGAGCTTGTTTTTTGATGCATCCGAGACCTGCATTGTAAGTATTCTTATTAGGATTTAATAGTAAGAGGCACATAGGATTAACACATGTTTTTAACCTGTAATTGTTTTTAATGTCACATCGAATAACATAACTATCCCACAACCTCTTGCCATGCTACTCATCTATTTCTAGTGCAGGATCCCCGGTAGAACCTCTGAGCATATCCTTTTTTCTTTGGTTCTTGTAATTTTCTGGTTAAGCCAGAGTATACTATTAATGAAGAGCTATGTTATCCCTTGAACCAATTCTATCACCAAATCGACGTAGCCTACCGGTAAAATGTGTACCGAGAATTTTCGAATTTAGATGGAACGATGGTGTCAATCTTTTGACTTGTAGGTCTGGCATTGATCTATTATTTAAGAACGTTCATCTAACATCACGTTTTCAGACTCGGACTTCTAAAGCAATTTGATGTGGAATGACATTCCTGACAACTTTTTTGTTTTGCCCCGAGACCAGCGAGAAATGAGTACACTGATAACAAGGGCTTTAAGAAACTGCACCGCCCAATTACATTTATAACCTATCTTCTCGTACTATATAACAACGCGGCACACACAAAAATTAACAAAGTTAAATTTGTGTTTGTAAATTATCAAGGTAGTTATGTTGTTATAATATTTTGTATTTAATCAATTTTATTCATCATTTTTATTTAATGGCGCTTTTTTTTTTGATAACTGAGGACTGAATTCGTGGTTGATTTAAATTTTTTTATTATTCAGTCGGTGCAGTTATATACAGGTGTCACAATTGGATTAATAATTGTTGTTTATTTTACGGTATGAATATTGTTCTGAAAGTCGTGGACTTTGTTTGCTCGAGGTTGGTGATGTTTCTGGTGGTGTTTTTATTGGGCGCTTGGGGAGTGTGGGTTTTTAGTGAGGATGGCGACTTTGGTGGACGGTAGTGGTAGATTACGAGGGGTCGATTTTCCTGGTGTTGATTTTTCGTCGTCTGGGTAATAGGGGTTTAAAAAGTATCGTGGGATTAGGGGTGAATCGGGGTCGCGGGTTGGGGGGTTGGTTTGAGTGTTTGGGTGTGAGTGGATTGGTATGGGTGAAATACTAAATTTTCTTACACCGCAATCGTTGTTTTATAATATTTTCCGCTCTACTTCTCATCCCTCATTTACCCCGGCCCACCGATCCCAGCCCAAACGGATTTCAATCCGTTTTCAAACGCCACCGCCGGACAAAAAAGTTTTTCCGGCGGGATTTTTACGCTTGCGTACTCTCAAATGGCCAACAATTGAAACGGATCTATCCATTTCACTCAATCTCCTTCACGCCGCCCTCTATGCCACCCGGCGCCCCCACCGTCGCTGCCTACCCATTCCCCGCCTCCATAACACCCAGGCACCTCCAGCCATACTACCAACCCCTACCACTTCTTCACTGATCACCACCGACTCGCCCTATCATGCATAGATCTATCACCAACACCGAACGCACCATCAAACACATCATCATCGGTATCACCATAACTCAACCACAGCCAATGAACCGCAAGGATTGTGCGTGTGGTTATTGTTATATAGACGTAGGGTGTGCGCGTGTGGTTAGTTAGCATCGCCCACAAAGGTCCGTTCTGCGGTTTGGCTGTCACGCGTACTCCCAAGGTCCGTCGTGTTTTGTTTTGGGAATGGGTTTTTATCAACTGCGGGCGGTGTTTTGTTTGTCGGGTTGTTCGGACCGGAATAGAAAACTAGCCGTGGGTGTGTTGTTTTTTAGTTTTCAACAGTGGGGTCCGTTTGTTTGAGCTTGCATGCGGCTCTGTTACAAAAGAAAAAACGGGTGCGATGGAGTTGTCTGAGGTAGGCTGGTCAATTTTAACAGCCGGGGAGAGGGGTTCTGGGTGGGAGTGTTTCGGCAGCTGTGCGGTGGTCTGGCATTTGGAGGTTTATAGTAAATGGGACTGCTTTGTTTGTTTTTGGTGGTTATAACTTCTACCAAGGGTGTCGAGGTGGTTCGTGGTCACTAGCGGGGACGGAGGGTCGGCGGTAGCTCTCTAAATCGCCTCTTAACGTGTTGCTTGCGCTCGCGGTTGAAGCGGTTGGCATAGCCAAGGCTAGGGGTGCACTCGGTTGGTTTAATATCTTCACCTTCATTAGGGTGCGTTTGGGTCCGGGTCAAGCTACATATTAGAAACAAGGTGCGTTTGGTTTCATTTTTGGCGCACTCAAGGGCGGTGCGTTGGTCTGGGTTCTGTTCCGCCACGGGATGGGCGCGTTTTGTTTGGGACAGCCGGGGTGCGTCGAGGTTCTTCTGTTAGTGGATGTGTTAAATTTTGGCTTATGTTTTTCTCAGACAGTAAAGGGTTGGTATGCGTTTTTGTGTTTTTTCCCACACAAGAGCGCAGAGAGGCGTTGTTTTGCTGATCAGGACGTTATAACACACCAAAAGGCGGTGTGCTTTGGGTTAGCAGAAACGCACAGGTTGCGTTTGGCTGTCAAAAATAGCCTAAGGGTGAGTCCTTTGTTTGGCTATCCCAACAGCCGACGCACAAGGGTGGTTTTGGCTGTCGGGTCGGGTGCGTAGAGCAGTTCGCTAGCTGCTGGGGGGGGGGGGGGGATCAGCTGGGAATATCGGAATAACAGCCGAGACAGATAAAAGGGGATGTTTGGTTTGTTTGGTTTTCAACAGCCGGGGGGGCTGTATTGGGTTGGCTGCGAAAACAGCCGGGCTGATCATTTTGCGTCTGCGTTTTCTCGTGTGGTTTGTCCGATCAAATAATAAAGTTGAGTTTAATTAACGCGAAAATATATAAATTGTTTCAATTAATCGATATATATGTAATGTGATGAAAAATATTATAAATTGCGCGGTCTAAGTAAAATACGATATAAATATTAAAACGAGACTGATATTAATGCATAAGTGATATTGGATATATCTGAGACGAGAGTTGGACCAAAAATGGACCTTGACACCTTTTTTTTTATACCGAACTAAATCAAGGGACGTCACAAAAATCGAAACATAAAGATTCGGGTAAAGAAGAATTAATAAACACAAATAAAATCGCTAACTGTAGCCCATAAACAAACACGCTTTTAGAATAATCGTGTCCATCGGAACAAGGGGACTGCCTGTATTCCGCATGTTGATAAATTTTATTTTTGATTTACAAAAAGAATAACCAAATTATAATTATTGGATGTTTTTGATATAAAACGGTGGACTTTTAAGTTCAAATATCGACGAAGAAACTTGGATCGAAATCGGAAATTATACACATTTCAATAGAAAATAAGTTATTTTTAATTATACTTAAATCTGCTCACAGCTATTTTTAATTAAATATTTGATCACTTTCGAGTCGTTTCGGCCCTTTCCGGGCGGAAACACGGAAAGTTGTTCGTGGGGGTCGGGGGGGTAAACAAAAAAATAAGTGGGCGCATTTTTACTTTTGCCTGCGAGGCTTATCGCGCCTTCTTTTAACTTTTGTATAAGAATACATTGGAGTATGTATAGTTAGGATATGGACGGAATATTTGTATATATTTCATAAATTTACTACTAAGGGTTAGGTTTGTTAAGTAGCCTGCGTGGGACTTTCTCAGTCACATGTTATATTATGATGCTTTACAATATAAAATAATATGTATGATCTCGTAATTGCTTTGTGGTAAACGATGGTGTACGCATCGTTGATGTATCTAATACGTTTGGATTATTAACTTCGAACCGACATTTAATTATAGGTCGTGGTCGATATGTTGCAGATTCAGTGTTGAATTCTAATTTGGCGATTAATCCTGATCGTGGTCTTTAATCTAAGGTGATGTTCATAACCCTCGCGTTTTTCAATAGCTTTTGAAAATGTCTTCTTTATAAAAACCCACCGCGAGGGGGAATCTATGCTTGTACTTACAAATTCATTATATTGTGGTGTATCGCTTTTGAAATCATGCGAGTGTTTTTTTAAAGGATTTTTGTGAGTTTATTTGCCCCTTGTTTTAAATGTGTTTTTACTACTATTCGGGGTGACGAAAATTGCCTCCTTTATGTTTATCAGAGTATGCAAATTTTTTCAGGAATGTTTACGAATCTAGGTCTTAAATATCTTTTAATTGTCATAGTTCGCTAGTGGGATACATTATGTTTGCTACTTCATTTTTGGTCACAAAATAATGCTTACATTTTAGACATTTGAGAAATGATTTCGGGATTAGACTTTGGTCTGATTCGATAACATCCGATAGCAATATTAAAAAATTACTTGCTTTCCCGTGTGTTTCTTGGACGGGGATCACCATAAGGTAACGGGACAAGTACATTATTTTTACTTTTACTTTTGCACGGGTTGTTCTTAGACAGGGGACACCCTCTCCCGTGTTAACGGGAGTATAATTTTATACGCAAGTTATTGTATCCACTGCCCAAATCCTTAGGGTAATACAGTCTACGTTCCACAGCGTACATGAACTGTGGTAAATTTCGCACTTGGAGGGTGAGCGCCCGCGCGGGGATTGTGATGAATAAATTAGAAAATCTATTCGGAATGTGGATCCCTGTTCGGGGTGCATTTGCGATTCAACTTCGTAGTGTAATTTAAGAACGCTATTATAGATCTATTCGGGATTGACATACCCCCCGTCTCGGGTGACTCACAGCCACGCTTCAACTAGGGATACGAACCGTTTTAGAGCAATGTTCGGGGATTTTATATTGTTGGGTCACCTTAGTGGGTCCTCCCCAACATTGGCACACGATAAGTTTATCATAGTTGCATGGCACAGGAAATTTGTTTTATAGTACATCAGGAATCTGTCAAAGAGACATTATATTATAAGTGACTCAATTTGTCATAAAATGTGTTTGTGCATTCTTTATTACATCATTTGAGATTTTTTACATGGTACTGTGATAATTACGTGGATATTTACATTCTTATGAATTGTTAAACAACTCTATTGAACTTCACCAACTTTAACTGTTGACAATCTGTAAGCATGTTGTTTCTCAGGTTGGATTAGGATGCTTGGACTAATTTGGATGTGCATTGAGTTCTTTATCATTAAGCTTTTCATCTGTGCTCTCGCAAAAGCTTATGGGACAAATGTATTATTTAAATTCAGATTTTTATTGAATTAACAAATTTATTATTTCAAACGAGCACCTTTAGAGTGTTCTCTTGTATTATTGCTGTGTATTTACGATTGTAAAACCCCATTTGGTATTTCCGCTGCGATGTATGTGATTTCTTCGGGGGTCGCTTACACTACCTTTTTGTCATGTGCTCAACTATAGTACATTATTGTTTTAACCCAAGTTAATTATTGTAGCTTCATGGGTTGCTAAGTCTCCTTATTCCTTGTAATACTGTTTCTGTGACGGTTTGGGCATTCTATCCATGTCAAACGCGCTAGAGAGAGAAAGAATAAAAAAATGTAAAACATCTTTATGAGAATTAGGAAAGATAGTAATTTTTTAAACACATTATGAGCTCAATAAGCTCCATGTTATGTTGATCCACCTCAAATCGGGTCATTAGTTAGATTGCAATTATTGAGTATATAAAAGTTCAAGTGTAGGGTGTTTCTATAAAAACATATGATCCTGTATTATATGTTATAAGCAATGGCAGAGGCAAAAAGTGTACGAAAATATGTGGTATAATTAAAAAAAAATGTACGGGCTGCCATTTGCTTATGTTTATGTTTATCATAGAGTCAAGAAAAGAAAAAGAAAGAGATTGATGTAGAGTTTGTATATCTTTGTCCGAGTCTTGGCTTAGCAACCAAATCAGCGTGTATTCGTATAAATAATTAGCTAACCCTTTCACCCCAAATTCACCCAAAAGCTACCCAATTATATCCCATCCATTTTTGTTTCCGTTAATGTTATCTTACACCTACACCCCATAAACCTTCAAAAAGACCTCTTTGACAGTAATGACTAGTACTTGTGCCTAAGCAGTGGAGGTTTTGATCCTTTACCAAGCCTATGGTAATTTATATGCTATGACAGGTAATGAGTGTTAATTTTTCGTTTTCCATAGTTGTTATAATTTATTATACACCCGAGTGAAAGACAGAATCCCAAACACTTATGTGAGGTGCTAGTACATGCTTTCCGTGCTTTTAATTACGAGGTCTGAAAGGTTGTGTTGTAAAATGCTTTTAAATAGTAGGTTAAATGACCATAATATTGCTATTGCCTAGGTAGAAAAGCTCATTTACTTGAGGACAAGCAAATCCCAAGTGTAGGGGTATTTGATGAGGTGTTATTTTATACACTATTTCAGGGTCATTTAACCATTTAAATCATGCAAATGTGCCCAGATTATGTGCTTAATCATTTGTTTTCAGGTTTTTAGCACTTAGATGGCATTTGGAGGAAATACACGTAAATTTGGGCTTATTTGGAGAAGAAACGAACAAAACTACAACTCTACACCAAATATCTTAAAGAACTATGCATACATCGCGTGGAGACGGCATCGCGAATTACAAGCGACGGCATGACGATTTATAAAGCGACGGCTTCAGAGATTTGACGACGGCGTCAGAATGTAGCCGACTTAGAGAAACCCTAAAAGATTCGGCGTCACAAGATAAAGAAGACTATTCCACTTGCGCGCGAAGTATCAGATATTGTTTTGATCATAACTCCTTCACACGAACTCGGATTCTGACGATACAACAGCCCACGCGATCGCAGCTAGAAAATCTACAACTTTGCGAAAAAGATGCCACGACGGCGTCGGAATTTTTGGTGACGACGTCAGGAATGCCAACCTAGGGGTTGCCTATAAATATAGCCTCATAACTTTGTTTTTATCAAGCCCCCAACCCTAAGTCTGATTCTAGGGTTTGGCTAGGTGTTTTTCCAGCAACTTAGAAGACCTAATTCAATCCATAAACATCTTGTAATGGTTTAATTATCACTTATATCTTAATTCCTGTCTTCAATTCCTTTTGTTGATTATGATTTCTCTTGTTTAAGTATGCTTGGCTAATTCATCTAGTATTTATTTGGGAATGCATAAAACTTGTCATTAGTTGATTAGATCTTGTTGTTTGTGACAGTTTCAATGAGAATAATTGATTATAGTTTATAATTCTTGTTTCCCATTACTTCTTGTTGATGGATGTGCGCGTTAGGCTCTAGAAAACTAGCTATAAGATATTAAATTGGCATAGATGTCTAGAGAAACGCGAGTGTGTAGAAAGGATAGCATCGGTAACAGTCTTCATACTACCTTATCCCTAATATGGTTGATCCCTCTTAAGTGTTTTAAATGCATGTAATATACTCTTAGAGGCCTTGTAATAGTCTTCATACTACCTTACTTGTGCGTTGCCCTAATGAAATATTACATAGACAACGAATTCGTGTAATTCGTTCATGACCTAGGAAATACTTACACATTGCATCGCAAGTGTGACAAAGCAATAGGTAGAATTGGATAGCTAGCAAAGAGTAATGCATTCTAGGTAAATACTTGCTTTCATAAAATATAAAAACACAAAAATAATCTTCCTTCAACCCTTAGCCCTTTGTGAACATTCAATCCGGGCTTCACAATGCTATTCCCCTAGAGAACGATAACAACCCCGAGTCTTGCCTATACTACACTACAACGATTAGGTGCATTGCCTAGGGATAGAGGTGGCAAATCTTGCCCATATGTTAACTCATGGGCCTAATGGACCCTTTTTTTTAAGTTATGGGCTTAATGGACC
>BQNB010060947.1:0-36708 GCA_026074375.1 Tanacetum coccineum
AATTCACAAGAGTACGTTTGGTTGTATGACGACATTTAGAGTTAAACAATTTGAGATTGAGAAGAATATTTTTGATTTTTTTTTGTATTTTAAACAAGAAAAAATATTTTTGGGACCGATAAATCAAAGGTGCACGGTAGCTCTATAAATTACTCACAAAGAAGCGGAGGAACGGGTCAGCGCGAAGCGTATAAAAAACCTTTTCCTTTCGGGTCGAAGTTCGTAGGATCGACCCTCCTTATACCTCTCTTATAATTTTTAATCTAAAGGTGAGCCAATTTAACAACTGACATCATGGTTTTTTTGTTGGTTATTTGATTTTTTTGTTGGTATTTTAAATACTTTAGGAAAAGTATTTATGATGATTTAATATATACTTATATAATTGAAAACAAACCAAGAAAATAAAATATTTTTGTATTTTTATAATTTATAATAAAGACGAAAACTTTCACGGGGAAAGGATCTTCAAGGCTCGAACATAAACAATCCCGTAAAAATCGCTACACTTCTCCCCGGCAGCGGCGCCATTTTGATAACACGTGTTTTACCACGCGTACGCAAAAAGTTACAGTATAGAAGTGTCCCGTGAGATGTAAAGATCACTTTAGGAAAAGTGACGATTAATCCCCTAGAGTCGTGTCCACGGCGAGAGGTGAATGGAAGTGATCATAAATGGTTCTGTTTTTGGTTTTCTAATCTAATAACGCAAAGGTAAAGCATATAAAGGCACGGAAAGCTAGGAATAAAAACGATTTAAAATTTTAAACACGAAAACAATAACGGGAATATAAAAACGCGACAAAACGAGCAAGTATGACAAATTTTAACCCTAAAAATGCAAATTTAATTTTTAACAATCCTAAATGATAAAAGAAAATTTAAAAAAAAAGAATAATATTTTTCTGACTTTTATTTAATTTATTAACAATTAAAAACAGATTTAATCTAAATAAATTATTAAAAATACTAGATTAATTATTAAAATTCTGGAAAAATACTAAAAAGTACTTTGACTTATGTAGATTCTACGAAAAATAAGAACTGGAAATAAGCTAATCTAATAAGCTGCTAAATAAGCTGGAAAACAAATAAGCCTAAAACTGCTAATAACCCTTAAATAACAACTGGCCCAAGAGTCTTTCAGAAAAGTCCCAAGGGCGCAGTTGGTTAAGTGTTGTGTATGTGAGGTGTTGGCTATAGAAGGGGGAGGTCACAGGTTCGAAACCTGTGGCCACCCTTTTTATAAAACATTTTTTTTTCAATTTTTTTCTTTTTAAAAACTTAAAGCATACATGAAAATAAGAATTTTTAATGAAAACACTTTTTTTTATCACAAAAATAAGCCAGAAATGAGCTTATGAATTCAACAGTACTAACTTAATAGCTACTACTGCATTTGAAAACTTTAAGACTGCTAGGGCTTAATTTTGAACTAAATAAGCATTAAGAAAGGGTAAATAAGCAAAAAAAAAGATAACTAGGCTAGCTAATAATAACTTATGAACATAAATAAGCAAAGAAAATCAAGCAAATAAGCACTTAAGAGCATTTTAAAATAGACAATCAAGGACAGGATATAAGGTTACTTTAAACTTTTTAAACTAAGAATAAGACATAATAAGCAGTTGAACATGCAAATAAGCTGAGAATAGATGATTACTAAACCAAAATAAGCACTAACAAACAAAAATTAACCAAGAAAATAAGCTGGAAAGCTATGAAAAGCATATAGGCTTTTTGGCTAAAAACTCTTAACCAAACAGCCATAGGGACATTTTATAGCTTATTTTTAAGCTAGTAAATGGATCCTTATGGCTTGATGGCTTATGTACAGCTCAAGATTAGCTTATAAGCTATAAGAATCACTAATTAAAAAGGAGTTTAAAATTCAACTAAGCCATGAAAAAGGCTAATGAAAAAGCTGATTATACTGAAAATACTCTTTTTAGTTTTATTTTTAAAAGACAATTTGGCTTTTTGCAGGCCTAAAAATAAGCTAGAAAAAGAAGTTTAAATACTTTAATAAGCTGAAACAGGACAAGTCTATACTACAAACTACTTATAGAATAAAAATCAGACCCTAAAACTTATTAGAGCTTATCTGAATTAGCTGCTGAAATTTTGGTTTTTAAGAACTTGAAAAACTTTGGACAGATTTACACTAAAGACACAATACACATGGTACACTTAACTATTACTTTTCCTACTGCATTTAACTCAAAATGAAACATAAGTCAAACCTAAAAAAAACAACATTTTAGCAATGATCAAATATAAGCAAATTGAAAGAAACTTTAAGAAGCACAGATTAAACATATGAAAGATAACACCTCTTTAATTAGTTTTAAACTTTAAAGACTTTTAAAACTGACTAAAACCTCTTAAAATAGAGTGTTGAAGCTGGCTCAGTGACCCAAAGTGGTTTCACACCTCTTTTGACCCATTTTGGACCCTTATCCCAAACACCCCTTTAATTCCTAGATTTGCAATTTTAAACTAAAATAGAACAAGGGATGAATCAAACAAGATCAAACAAGCACATCAAGACAGATTAAGCATAATTAAGAATGAAATAAGCAAAATAAGCAGGAATAAGCTATGGAACATTAAATGCTTAAAAATGGACTTAAAATGGAAAATGAAGAACTTACAAAGGTCTAGAGCTTTTGTCAAGAGCTTAACACCTAAACCAGCTTATAATTCACCCTACAGCTTCCCAAGAAGCACTAAAACCATGGCCATCCAGTATTAACCATGCTCCAATGCTGAAAATCCAATTTCTTCTTTAATGAAACAAAACACACATCAAAAGCTTTTGTAAAAGCTTTTATAAGTAAGACAGATTGTATAAGCTTAAAGGAGCTTATAGAAATGACTTGTGAACAATAATCTTGAGTGCATAAAGCTTAAAAGATAGATTTTGAGAGAACTTAAAAACTTGAAATCTGCATTAATATTAAAATGAGTACAAGGCTGTAAATTAAAAGACAATAATGTAAATAAACTATAAATTAAGTAAAAAACATTTTTACACTACTCCTATCTAAATTACACTAGATGATAAACACTGTGCTATTCCTCTTGTATTTATAGTCTTCAAAGAGTCTTTTAGGGTTTGGAAGAGTCGTCCTTAGCTTCAATCTCTAGCCATTGATTTCAAAATCTCAATCTGAACCCTTGGATAGCTTCCCACTTGAGCTCTTTCCATTTTTAATTAAATGTTGTCAGGTTGGCATGGGAAAGAGTGGGTTAGGTAATCTTTTGTTTAACTGTGAGTGGGAGAGATATGAGAGTGAGTATGGAGGTGGTGGAGTACACCCTGTTGCAAGGTAATTGACGAAGGAGATGTGTGTACAGTAACTATGGCGGGTAATTAATTTTGACTGGGTCAAAGGGGTAAGGACGGGTGGTGTAATTGGTTTTAGGGAATAAGGGGTGAAAATGCTAACGGTCGTTAGCATGTTTTCGTTAAGGAATGGCACCGTTAGTCCTTTTGGACTAGCAGTGTTAGTCCTTAAGGACTAACGATGCAAAGGGGGTAAAAGGGTTATTGGCTAACGGTGTTAAGTGGTATGGTGGGCTTTTGGTTTTATTTGGGCTTATGTTTGGGCCAACATTTGGTTTAAAGGGTTATGGGCTCTTTTTGTTAATAAATAATCATATTGGCCTGACCCGACCCATAAACTTGGGTACGGGTTGGCTTAATAAGATATTTATATCTTGGGCTTTGGTTTTTCGTGCTCTTTCCAAATCCGTGCTCAATTTTGTCCAGTTTGGCTTCGTTTTTGTCCTTTAGTGAATATTCGATACCTACACAGTATACAAAGCAAAACAAACATATATTTGGCATTTTATGTCCATTTTTGGTCGATTAGGCTCGTTTTATTAGGTAAAAGATATGTGTAATTAAGCACATATCAGTAGACATGATCATAATCTTTGCAGACTGTATACTCAACCCTGAGAAACACCAAAGGTTCTATAAAGAACCGTGCAGATTGTTGGGTGTGAGTCGTATCAGAGGAAAATAGCGGCTGATCGAGGATCTTCCCTATGAAGATGTGGCTTAGCAAAAGTATGCATCTGGTATTTTTCAACCGTCTTGCCACTAAACTCTATGACGGTTCTTGACTGAAAGGCAATATGGAACAAGCAAAACGAGTTCTGACATCAAAAGATCACGAGCAGGACACCAAACAGGAGATGTTATAGCAGAAAAAGTGGATTACTAAAATGGTACTTTTAATCCAATCCAATATTTGTTTGAGATTGATTAATTTGCTTGATGAAGCTGAAAGTCGATGTAAAGGGGTCCTCGTGGGACAAGGTATACCAAATATTTTTCATTCTGGCTTGCAAATCGTTTGACCTGTTTTGATTTTAGTTAAATAATTCTCATATCCTAAATCAACCCATTAAGAGGTTAATGGGTCGATTGTAAATTACATTTCCTTTTTTGTGCAGATAAGGCTTATGAGTAGATTGTTGATGAGCTAGAACATACTGCTAAAGCACTTGGATATGCTTCTGTCAAGTAAGATTTATATCAAATTAAACTTTATTAGATTAAACAATGCATACGGGCTTCAATAACACAAGATACCTTACTTTTTGGTAAAGTTTCGTGCTTATTTATAATGTATGCTTGTGTCCTAAATAGGTATGAAAAACTTGAAGAACAATAGATTGACTAACTTCACAATCAGTTTTGATAAATAGGGAAATACTGTTTTGTATCTGCGGTATACACGTGCTTAAATTTGTTCAATTATCAAGACATACAGTAGAGAAATCAAGAAGTTAAAGAACTTTAAGGTAATAATTTCTTATCGTTACAATGTTATTTCTTAGACATGAAAGCTGAAACATTTTCGTTTCAACCCACCACATTGAAAAACACTGCAAAAAGAGTTACGTTGATGATATTTTTTAACATTTTTTCTAAGTGAAATTAGAACATTCTTCATTAAATAGTGTTACTTAATTATCTCAATTCATCACACAAAAATATAGTATTCTGTCCTATGTTGGTTGCTAAACTTTTAGAAAACATACAAATGTGCTACTTTGGTTGTTGAAAGCACATTTTAACATTTATCGTGATACATAAAAATAAACAATTTGCTCTATTTTAAGGCATGGACAATGCTTTATCATTATAAAAACAAACCAAGCAAGATATTAGCTTTTTGTTACGTACAAAAGACATCAATAGACCAAGCAAGAAATTGACGTTTCTGTTGTTCCTTTGCTATTCCTGTTCGCAAATTAAAAATAGTAAAAGCAAACTAGTTGTGTAAACTAGAATGTCTATTGGGATTACATTTACTGCAGTTTACCGAGGTAGTATAATGATTGTTTAAATTTCTGGCACGCTGTAACTGTTCATAAATGAATTATTAATACAAATGAAATCTTTACAATCCAATTCAGGAATTGTTATAAAGATGTCGAACTCATTACATGGCATCTTAATGTTAATTAAACGTATATCAAAGTTTGTCAAATCAAGTTATATATAAATCGACAAAACTTTTCTTTCTTGATTTCCCACTATATGCAGTATGTTTCTTTTGCCATTAAAATTTTGATTATTACTTCTAACTCCCTATTTTATAATGATAACGATATATTTCGAACAAATACATCTAACTTTCGTTTTGCAGGTTCTTGGTGAGGTTTGCACAACTCTTACGCCCCATATCTTGTGTGAATACCTTTTTGATTTATGTAATAAGTCTAACAGTTTCCACTCTTCGTGTGCCAGGTATATTTACTTACATATACGCTTTAAACTTTGAACCAAAGTTAATTTCCTGATGATTGTTTATCAGGATTTAATTAAACTTTGAACGTTCTGGTAGGACGTTGTTGAGTATGGAGATGAGAAGAGCAAATTATTATTGTGTGAGGAAACTGCAGTGCTAATGAAGAAATGCTTTCATCTTTTGGGGATTACTCCTATGTGTAAAAAAAGTAAGTACCAGCGGTTTCTTATTTATATTATTTATTTTAGAAACACTATTCACTGTTATAGAATTGAATCTAGCAACTATCGAAAAGAAAAGGAATCAGAAACAACATCAGCCGCTAAAGTACCCTTCAAAGAAAAGTAAGTATTCATTCCATATTAGTAGTTACAAAATTATTATTTCTTTTGGTATTCGTCTAGACACTTGTAATTGTAATTCTCTTATAGCTTTTTGGTTTTTGTTCATGAAAGGTCCCAGTTTTTTGTTTCAGTTGTATAACGTTGTTCTTAGGCATACCATTGATGCTAGAGTTGAGAATGGTGACAGATATAACGAGCTTCGAGTATGGCATTAATGATGGCCTGGATGGTTATCTTGAAGACATAAATATAAAACGGACATCTAAACACCCCTTGATTGATGAGTCAATATATCTGTTAATATGTATTATGTTTCTCCTCAGAATTGTTTTATCTAAGGATGCGCATTAACTTTTTAAAGTCGTTGACTCACCGACTATGCAAATACAGGTTCTACTCGAACTTTGCTTTCAGTATTTTCCTTTTTACAAACTCTATAGTATGGCTGGATGACCAATGCATAACAATGTGCAGATGGGAGATTGCATGATATAATTTTAAATGCGTACTACGTCTTTCTATGCCCCTATAGATTGAAAAACTAAAGCTAATACATATGTTGTAACTGCACAGAAGTATTATATCAAGGTTCTTAACTATAGATGTTATTTTTCATTACAAATCCAACTTGTAACAGAAAGTATCAAAACCAACGGTTTTGCTAGAAATTAGTTTTGATGCGTTTTGCTATCTATTACAGGTTCTGGCAACGTAAGTCTATACTAATATACTTATTACTTAAAGATTTGTATTTGAATTATAGTTTTTATGGATTACGACTTTCTAGATCAGAATCAATCGTAGTTTAAGAAAAGGTATTTCAACTTAATGATGAAGGGACATAAGAGCGTAAGTGTTCTCTAAACCCTTAAATCTGCTATAAAGTTATCTTTGAACTTTGATATATTTAATCTTCTGTACCTTTTATGTTATTTATTTACTAAATATTATGTTGTATTTCCTTGTAGTGGGCACCTCCTAATGTGAGTGTTCCTTTGTTAAATTTGGTAGACAAGGTATTTCAACTTAATCGATGGTGCTGGTTAAGGTTAGTTAGTTTTTAGCTTTTTCCGTATGTGTATTATTTTTTGTCACTCGTCTGTTTTGTAGAATCCATTAATACAGTAGGTTATCGATTGAGAATGCACATGATGCAATAATATAAGTAGTTGTAAGTTGACATTGTCAATACTACACACTGACAATCATATCCACTTATTTTTGTGTAGCTCAATTTAGCATCATACCCACAATACATCGGTAAAAAAGGGGAGTATATCAATACAGGCAAGTTTTGGCAAGGGTCCAGTTGACGTGAAATAATTTTTGGCCAAATCATAACAATTTTATGCATGAATAATCAATTAGACGAGAGTTATTCTAATAGTAATAAGTTTTTTAGTAAAATGATTCAAAAAATGCACTAAAACTAAATATTTGGGATTTTCAATCAGTTTGACCAGTTCACTTTTTACCTAAAACTCTTTTCTATAAAAGTTACAAACTAGAGATAAGACATAACCCAAACCGACCCCTTTATAAGTAAATTGGTGAAAATTACCACATCACGTGAAAATATATTTGCCCAATTTTTAAAGCTGTTTCTAATGTTTATTTAGTTAGATAAGAAAACAAAAACTATTATGATTTACAATATCAATGTTATTTTTTATTATAATAAGTTAATAGGTAGCATGGATTAAACATTTACTTTAGGAAATTATCAACCCGCTTGACCCGCATCCTTTATAGCCAGATTCCTTTAGTGTTATTTTACCCTTTATTAGAGATCAAACATAACCCATATTGAGACCACCCTGCAAGCCATGCTTTCCTATTTCCTTTTTCTCAATAGGACTCTGACTAAAGGTTACAATTTTGACCTACATATCTTTAAATGGGTCAATTCAGGTTTTGTTTTATCTTTAATGATCCACTAAGTTAACTTAAACCTTTAAGTAAATAGGAAAATAGTTGAAACGTAAAAACAATTCGAGAACAAATCTACTACGACTTATTTAAGGTGTATGTTTATCAGTCAATTAGATTTTTGCACTGGCCGATAGAAAAGATATACTATCAAAATATTTAGAAGAATCATCATAAACACAATGCTTGATAAGAAATAAGATCGGTGAAAGAAACATTATTTGGGTGGTTATCTGATTTGCCTTTATCCACATGCATTCCTATGATTTAGTCGCCTCTATTATACTTCTGATGTACACAACATGCCAACACTAAGACTAGAGGTGGCAAGCTGCGCAAAGTGGTTAACGGGTCAAAACAAGTTTGCGTTAAAGCATGTCATAATTGTATAATTAATACAGAACAAGTTCATAAACCTTTATTTCAATAACATAAATTCAGACTTTCTTTCAGAGTCTAGATTTCTCTTTGTCTTCTTATTTTTTATCTAATTTTTCCATCACTATGGTTGGCAAGGTTATGATGGCGCTGATGAAGCTAGAATGCTTCAAAGCCATTTTAATGGAACGTTTGTGAAGATTGGTGTAGGAGCATACCGAGCCGCAGCTGCTGCTTTTTTTTCTTCACAAACATAGCTTCATTTAACCTCTTAGAAGCGTTAAGTGCCACAACCTCGAAATAGAAGTATATAGATGCATAAATTATTTCTTCACCGATTTCAAGGTTGTATACAAGTAAATTTGCATACTATAACACCTTATAAATATCAAAAGTATAATAAAAGCGGAACATAAGTTTTTTATTTTTATTATTTTTAATTATAAAACTTAAGAATCTACATACTGCAGTTCCAATCGAAAAGTACGAGCCAATATTCTGTAATGTTTGAAAATATAATCACTTTTAACTTGACCGTAGGAACAAGTACGAGCCAATACTCATGTGCGATGGATAGTTTCGTAAGTGTGTACAAGTGCAGTATGCATTTTTCGTATATGCACTTGTGCGTTTGGCCTTTTCATATTTTGTAGGTTTGCTTACACTAACTAGATGAATTACCTGTTCTTAGAATAGTTGTGCTCAGTAAAGACTACCGTTCCATTCAACAATTGTTCAGATACCCTTCTTTGAGTAACAACCTAAAAATCTAGAGAAATAAAATTCAAAACAAATTCAAAAAAGGGAGGTAGTGCAAATTACAAGCTGGATTTTTATTTACTTGAAACAAGTAGTAATGTAGATAGATTTATATCCCAGTCTCGGATAAGTCAATAGTATCTTCATACCTCATATGATCAGTTCATCATGTGTAATAGATAGCATAACAAATCAATATGAAGTAAATATTTATACATGTGCATGAATGAATATTCATACATATATGTGTACTAGCTAGCATAACTCAATACTATCCCCCTTATGCTTTCATATAAAGTGTCATTTTTAACAAAATATATGATATCCTCACCTTGCATTCAACGCTTTTTAGGAGAATACATATGCGCACATTAGTCGGGTCTTTAATATAGCTTCGGGATTGAGTTATGCATGTGTGCATGGTCATTGACGTCTTATGACGTTAATCATTTACAACAGACACACGTATAATTTCATTTGGATCACATATTTCAAATAAATGAGTAAGATTTTATCAAAGATCATCCATTATAAAATGAAACCTAGAGATCTAGATCGTTATTTAACTCGTTTATGAAGTTTATTAAAAAAGAAACAACACTGTGAAAGCTGCAATTGAAAAATGAGTATCATGTTTCTAAACAAGTTGCTTCATTATCAATCTGTAAACACCATAACATGTTACTAACAATTCATAAACATTAATCCCCACCCATTATTAACTCTATTGGACAAAAAATTTAGTTAAAAAATGAAAATAGGGATTATACGTAAGACATATCAGATAGCATAATATAAAAATTAAAACCAACCCCAAGCACAACTAGAAAACTGATTCTTTAAATCATAAGCGTGGATCTATAAAGTTGAACTATAATCACAACTAAAAACAAAAGTTTTCTTTTTAAAATTATAAACCGAATTACGTAAAATATTGAAACTAGTTTCACTAACAAGAACAGAAAATTACTCGATCTAAAACATATAATAGAAAAACCTAATATACAGAAATAAAAGTCATTTTCACTATATATTTAGAATTCAAACCTTAATTCGAACTTGATATGAAAAAGATCGTCTTTTTCCAATTAGGGCCGGCTGTGATTTTCTTAGTTACCATGACAGAGATGGTGTTGTTAGGAATTGATGCAAATAAGTTAATGATTGTTGCTAGGGTTTGAGAGGCAAAGATAAAGATGAAGATTGAATTAGAATACAGGGAGGTTAAACGGTTTTGGTGGTCAGATGCTAATTTCATGGAAAAGTTAATTTCCCACTTTGCCCTTGATTTAATTTTTTCTTTTAAGTTAAGATGTATATATTTTCAAAAATGCCATTTTGCTTTGTCATGTTGTACATTATGTATTGTTAATAGTAAACTTGTGGTTCTCACAGTTCTGTACATTCATTTGGTTCTGAAAAGAACCTAACACTATATATATATATACATATATAGTATATTAATATTACATAATATCATACATTTTTTTATAAACATATATATATATACATATATATAGAAATATATATATATATACCTAAATATAATATATATATAAATTTTCCATATATATATCGGATAACTAAATCCTTCTCATTCTTGTCCCGTCGGTAATTGGAGATGTCTATTGCACCGTTATAGTCAAAAGATTTCAAAAATTCTTTCGTTCATTTTTCTTTTTGAAAATCTTTTGTTCTCTATAACTTAAGCTCTTGATACCAATCTGTAACACCCCCATTTTCATATATCTCAGCGGAAGGGTCCTTTGGGGTGCTACGTATTAATACAATAACTCAAGCATAGAAAACGACTCGAAAAGAGACGTTTTAAAATACATTCATTCGAATAAAAGTTTACATCATAGGTCCCAAACTATTCATAATTCATACAACATTTTTGAAATGTATTCTTCGAATGATTTTCTTGAAAAGGGCCTTCAAAATATATGTTTCATTAATATCTCCAAATATCTCCATCACCGAATTACCTTCAAGGACCTGAGATAAAACATGCTAAAACGTCAACAATAATGTTGAGTGAATCCATAGAGTTTATATATAAAAATCATAAAAATATGTTGGGGTTCCCAACATCTAATCTCCGAACACAAGTATCATTTCTCAATATTCATCATGATATAACGATGTGGATCAGACAACGTTAAAGGGGGGATTATTATAAGCCTCATGAATCGAACGTTACCATATCATTATGTTGGGGTTCCCAACAAGGTATGCCCACTATACACCCTCGCTATGAGTGCATATTATTCTCTATACAACGCATCCGTTGTGTCATATTCCCGACACTTGACGATAGCCAGTCGTCACGGATTGGAGGTGGCAGCCTCCAAATAGTACTATTCCATGTATAAGCGTATGCCATCTACCGGCAATTAACAATTCATGATTTCCGCGGGTCTTTTATCTAGCGAGTTAATCTAACTTATAATAATCAAGGCTACTAGCATACAATCTCCCTTGTGTTCTATTTAAAAACAAGCATGTTATCTCCCTCGCGGGTTTATAAAACAATTAAAGTGTAAAAATGCGAGGCTATGAACTCACTTAGTGATGTCGGACGAGAATATCGATGAATAAAAACTTTGGATGTAGGCGCGTCAATCAACCAAGACCTATACAAATTGTAACGGGTCTTAGGTTTCTAGTCGATAAAAATAAATGATAATTCATAAATTAAATAAGTATATGTATACATGTAGTTTATATGATGATCATGCACCTGGAAATATATATTATTTTCACACTAAAAGTTTTCTATGGTTTTTTAGACTTGTTTTTATATAGGCCATTTTACTAGTATTGTCTAAATTGGTCCAAAAAGCCCAATAGGCCCATTAAGCAAGCCCATTAAGTTATTAGGTTGATATTATTAACCCAAGACCAGGTCTTAGCTCATTACTTAAGCCCAAGTGGGTTGGGCTTAAAGTCAAGTCCAATATGTCTATTTTAATACATTGGGCCTAGTGGCCCAATTAGGCCTTATGACCCTTTAAGCATGTAAATGAGTCTTATTATAATATTTGTGTATCTCGAGGTCAGGACAAGTTTATTATCTAGTAAGTTAACTTTAAAAACACCCAAGAAGGTGGGTCCCTACCATCTCGGTTTTTAGTGTAAAAATTGTTTTATTAAATTAATAGTGTTCGTGTAGACGTAAAATATTATATATACTTTAGTGTTTACAAAAATAGTCGTATTTTAATAACCGTAAATGATATAATATAAACTTTACATCCTTAGTTTCATATTTAAGTATATATTACAGATCCAAGGTTACTTTTATACTTATTTTAAGTATACATATACTTATGATCAAATCACTACACAAAGGTCAAGTTGCAAATTCGGACTGAAAACTCACTTTCACCATTTTTGATGCTATTTACAAACCATAATGAATTGGTTGATCATCCAATTGGTACAGAACCTACATGATTTTAGCTAGGTCTCATAGTTTTAGGTTTTTAGCCAATTCAGTACGTAAGTATGACTTTTTGAGCCATATGTATAGTAAGGTCAGAACTGATGTCTTTTGGTAAAATGGTCATAACTCATTTAATTTTTACTTTCCATTGAGTATCCAATTAGCCATATGTTCATAACTCAATTCTCTACAACCTAGGTAAATCACATCAACCATTAAGCGAACCTAAAAATCCAGAACTTGCTGTTAACAACAGCCCATAATTTTTAGTGATTTCTAACTAGTTTCAATTGTTGATTAAGCCATTTTTTACCCTAGATCTATGCATGCATGAACTATTTCACCTCTTGATCATCATATATCATACATATACATATAAATTTAGAAATCAAGAAAAACATATCAAGAACTCATTAAATTTTTACCACAAAAAGTGTAGAAAGATCACAATGATCAAAACAAGAACAAGGATTGATGGAAGCTTCAACTCTAATCTTGATCTTCACCCCAAAAACTCTTGACCACCATTTTTCTTCACCAAATTAGTTTATAAAAATGGTTTATAATCTCAGCCCCTATCTTGATTAAAACCTTCTTGAAAATCTCTTTAAATCACCTCCAAAATATAGGGTTATACTTAGGAAATCATCTTAGCTAGTGTAGTATATTTTGATCTTGTAAACTTTGTATAAAATAGGTGTAGGTGGCATCAATATGGAGAGGGAGAGAAAGCAATGCAGATTTTGAGTTAAAATATGAGTTGTGTGTGTTATTTTGGTCAAAAATGAGCTTATATACTTGTAGGAGCAACATGCCAAGTGTAAGGTGTATGGGATGAGGCTTAATACCAAGGGGACACCTCTCCCTTTGGTTTTGTCACCCTTTGCATGGTGAGATTAGTGGGATAAGTAGTTTACTACTTGTCCCACTAATTGTTAAGACGGGTATTTTCAAAGTCCGATATTTAAAAAGGTACGATTTGTAGTCGTTTTTCGTAAAAAGTAAGAATAGTACGAGACACGAAAAATAAAAACGAATGTAATAAAAATATTTCTATGACATTTTGAAAATATAAACGTCGATGTTTAACGTAGGATTCGTCGGTTCTTTGTAAACGTCGCGTAATTTACAAATGTAAACCCTAATTTCTTCCGGTTAATAGTGAGTTCACATCTCAACATAAAAATGAAAATTATATTTAATACTCGAGGATAAAATAACGACCTGAAATTGACGGATTGTCACAGATAAAAATTTATGCAATATACGAATGAATGCAAATACATTAAAATGAATATGATGATTTAACAATGATTTATTTAAACATGTAAATAAATGTAAAAGCTTTAATATAAGGCTTAACAATCGATATATATATATATATATCGATATGTATCATGGTATTTATCTTATAAATACTTAACAATAATGCACCAAAGCGTGCATAATTACTAAAATAGGAATCACAAGTATGACTTGAAAGAGAAACATGAGGAGCCTTAGCGCGCGAAAAAATAAGGATAGAAAGTTATAGTTTATGTTTTAAAAAAATTGACCTAGTTCTCTATAACTTATGGCTCTTGATACCAATCTTTAACACCTCCAATTTAACAAGCAGCGGTACCAACAATTGGGTGTTAATTCATAGCACAATATTCATAACCATATAAAGAATGACTCGGAAGAGACGTTTAAAACATTGTCACATTCAAGAAATTCAGAGTACCAAAACGTTGTCCCACATAAACGTTACCAAATCCAAGATACAAGTTTTTAAAACAACATCTTAAATAGTGTATTTTTGGAAAATGAAACTTAAAACATTTAAACAAAATAATTTAGCGCAAGCTCCTCCCTCGTCCGCTCTAAAGTCCTTAACCTTGATTTCTTGAGATAAAACATGCTTAAAAAGTCAACAAAAAACGTTGAGTGAATTCATAGAGTTTATATGAATAAAAGTTAGAACACAAGCATAGATAATGATCATCAGATAACTTGTCGCGCACACAAGCTAATAGGAAATATCGCATTAAGCTCGTGACACCGATCGCGTTGACTGATATGGTTCATATAAGATATAATCAATAATTTTTGCCCCCGGGTTAGGTATCTTTGCCTTACACCTACTAAACATCTCGATACAATATGTCCATTTTGACTGGGTGTTCCCGCAATGGATGCATCCCCAAATGGACCGGGTTGTCAAGCCCATAGATATATTAATTGTAACAGCGGCTACCCATCATAGGTAATTAATGGTTCACTAAATTGGGGTCTTTTGGCCGTCAAGATAATATAATATCTAAATAATTTAAATCATATATATATTAATATATACTAATATAATATATAATATATAATATATATATATTCGGGTCCAGCATACCAAAAAAAACTTGTGTTCAATTTAATAAAATAGCATGTATCTCCCTCGCGAGGTTTAAGAAAGCATTTAATATTTATAAAGGCGAGGCTCTGAACTCACCGTAAGATAGAAGTAGTGAGTGAGAAATCAACAAAGGAGAAAACGCCGACAAATCAACCGCACCTAAAATATTAACGGTCCGCGTATTAGGGAATTATAATATAAAGAATGTGCATAATTTGAAATAATATGGAATAATATATATCCCTACATGCACAAAATCCTATGTTAAAGAATCCATGCTAAGACACAACCTATTATTTCTACAAGTTACATTTTCTGAAATTTTATTGATTTTACTAGTCACTTGATGACGCCTAAAGAAATACCAAATGACCACAACGGTCGCCCATATTCCATTCCTAGACTCCTATATGTATTGACAAGCTACTATATTTTACCCAAAAATTCTTAGTATGTCTAACCATTTATCAAAAATGCTACAAGACAATATGTCCGAAACAGGGTCTGCTGGAACCTTGCCAAAGTTTGGCATGAGCAGACCCCTTTAAACCTTCCAGAAAAATATGGAAAAATTCTAGAAAATCATACACATTATGAACTGGCTACTCCATAAATTTCACTGAAATATATTATGTTTTGATATGTCTGCTCACTACATCTTTGCAATCTAAATTCGGACTCAGAAACTCAGTTTCGACAACTATTTTTGTAAAACCCTTTTGACCCACTTTTAATTACTAAAAATCCACGAGGCTAGATTCGTTGGAAAGTAGATTCGATGAACTTATTCTTAGCCTCCAAAATACCTAGAAAAGCTTTTAAAATGACCAAGTTATGGTACTCACAAGTCGACTCAAAATTCTGCAATAAAATGTCTAGTGCAGAATTTGACGATTCCATTTTCCAAATTCTAACGGGCATAACTTATTCGTTTTTAAGAGTTAGATTCCGATTCTTATACCAAGCGGAGCTACGGACGGTGTCTACCACATTCCTAGGTCAAAACTCAGTTTATAACACCTTTAAGTACCCGAACCAAACCTTAGTTTTCTATAGGTCCTAGGTTTAGGATCTATCTAGCCTTTGTAAGACAATAGCTAATTTGAATAAATCCAAATCAACTATGTGAGAGACACTGACTATGAATATCAAGTGTTAATGTGGAATCTTAAAACAAGAATTAAGAAGAAACAATAATACTAATTTGCTATTGATTTCTATTAAGCTCTAATGCTTCTATTGATATTTCGACCACCTACATAACATTGTGCCTTAGGGTTCCTTTTATACACCAAGGAAACCCTAATGGGCTTTACAAACATGCGAAAGGATAATGGATATCCTTTCCTAAGATATCTCTTAAGATATCTCTAAGATAACTATTACTATTCTATTATATAAACAGACTTAACTAGAACAGACTTAACTAAATATGACCAGTACTAACTATAGTACTGCTACTCTACCAGTACTAACTTCAGTACTGCCAGACTTAACTTAGTACTGCCAGACTTAACTTACTATTCTATTACATAAACAGACTTAACTAGAACAGACTTAACTAAATATGACCAGTACTAACTATAGTACTGCTACTCTACCAGTACTAACTTTAGTACTGCCAGACTTAACTTAGTACTGATAGTATTAACTTAGTACTGCCAGAACTAACTAATACTACCAGACTTAACTGTTATACTACCAGTATTAAGTCTTTTACAATCTATTTCCCAACAATCCTCCCCTAACTTGATCTTCACTTGTGAACTTCAAGTTCCTTCAATATATTCTTGATCTTCACTTTAAATTATTTGAGCTTCCTGAGGATGTTGTAAATAGAATTCTTCGAATTATTCTTGATCTGCAATACTTCAAATCATCTCTTTTTGATCTTTGCAGCAACTATTCTTCAAATCTCTTCAGCAATCCTTCATATCAGCAACATTTGACAATTTTACATCAATCAATCGTTTCCTACTATTTCTCATACCAGGTGTGATGTTAACTCCTGTGAGAGGTGAATTATTAAAAATTTTAAATGGATTTAATGTCTCTTTACCAGTTAGCCATTTACTCTAGAGTAGTCAGTCCTTTGGCTAACAGAAAAGTGCATGTCCATGGTTGACTGAAAATCATTTCAACTCTTAGTACATTAAACATTGGTGAGTTGAATACCATATGGTTTTTTGCAAACCATTACAGCCATAAACGGATTTGATATGCCTCTACCTGTAGCCGTTTGCTCAGGGCTAGTCAATCCTTTGGCACCTAGTAAAGGTAAATTCCATGGTGGATTGATGACCATGTCAACTCTTTGTACATGAAACTTGGTGAGTTGACATACCATCCACTTTTTGGTAAAGTGTCAACCATCTAATATGGATTTGCAATTTGTCTTTATCATAAGCCATAATCTTATAGACTAGTTATAGTTTTTCCACAGCCTTTACCACAAACCATAAACTTGTGGGCTAGCTAACTCTTCACTTAAACAAATATGGTTAGTTGAAAACCATACAACTTATTGGTAAGTTATCAACCATAAAACGGATTTGAGAAGTCTTTACCAAGAGCCGTTTGCTCCTGGACTAGCCAGTCCTTATGTCTGTTAGACATGGTGGACTGATAACCATTTGTTATGTTAGTGCATAGCACCTCCACCAAGTGTTATCCTTCTCATCTCCATCCTAGATTTCTAACTCATCAACCTTCACTACTTCCTAATACCAGCTTGCTTTTCCATCATTTTCAACATTTTATAGCAATCCTCATCTGGTTTTCCTCCTTAAAGTTTCTTATCTAGCATAGTTTTGTATATCTCAGCAGATAAAGGATATTTTCTTTCAATTAGCATATATATATTCATTGACTCCAAGTTCAAACAATGTACTCTACAGGTATCATAATATCTCTAACTTATGATCCTTTGTTGACCTAATACACTCCAAATAGGATCTGTACTAAGGGATTCCTCAAACATATTCTTTAAATATTCCCAAAGTACCTTCTCTAGCTCATCCTCTGGTCCATCCATACCATATCTATTCATGACAATCCTATATAACTCAGTAAGATCATCTCTAGATATATCCTTCAGCATAGCACCAAAATTTATGTACACTATATCAGTTCCATCTTCCCTAACTATTTGGTACACACCTTTTTCTCCTTGCTTGATAATCTTATAGGTAGCTATACTAGGTGATTCCATAGCTACAAGAACAGGATTAACAAGAATTTTAGTACCTAAAACAGAATCATCTTGTTCATCTGAATCTTCAGAATCATCCTTATCAAGCTCTGTATGCAATCCTTTCATTGCCATCTATTTTCTCCTCTTTCCAGACTTCTTGGTTGGCTCATCATCTTTTGCTTCATCACTCTTTAGTCTTTTTGAAGTCTTTGTCTAAAGTTCTTCACCTAATCTTTTCAAACTATCTTTAGTGGCTTCAAGGTTTATTGGTGCAAAAGATTCAACCTGTTTCACCATCTTATCAAATTCGTCTTTAACTTCTTCAAAACTTAAATTCTTCAACTGAGATAACTTCCATGTCCCCTGATTCTTCAAATAATTCATCATATATATTTTCAGCTGTGATTGGGTCATGGGCTTATTTCTTTTAGCTCTTGCTCTTTCCTCTGCAAAATATTTCTTCCTTTGATTTACTAGATCAACCATCTTCTTTGCAAAATCTTCTCCTTGTAAGTCACTTCCTAGCATACTCTTTGACAACTCTGCATTAGCTTCAATCTTTGCTCTAATTAAATCCCAATCTTCATCTGTGTAATGCTGAGCTTCAAATTGAACTTGAGCTCTTCTTTTCTTTTGTTGCTCACTTAATTCTTCTTCTTCTGCAAGTCTTTGTGCTAGGAGAGAATCCAAGTGTACTTGTTTAGCCTCCTCTTCTTTTTGTAAAGTATCCAATCTGATTGCTTCAGCAAGGCTAGCTTCCTCCTGTAGAATTTGTTCCTTAGACTTCTTAGGAGCTTCTTCAATGATCATAGGAGCTTTTCCTTCTCTTTGGCCTTTATCAGGGGAAGGAATAGACCTTTTAGTACTGCCAGTACTAACTTGTTCACTAACAGTACTAACTTTAATACTGCCAGTATTAACTTCTTCCTGGAAATCCAAGCTAGTGGCAACCTTCTTTCCCTTAGACTCTTTCCTTCTCTTATACCTTCTTCCCTTATCAATTGATTTTGGCTTTTGAGAAGCAACCCTGGAGAGAGTTTTAGCTGCTTCTAATGTAGTAGGGCTTATATCTTCCACTTGTTCCTCCCCTGAAGCATTGACAGTAGTCTTAGAAGGAGTAACCAGCCCTTGTACCAAAGAAACTAGAGGATCATCTTGACTTTTCCTCCCCTGAGCCTCAGGTTCTTCCTCTTCAGAGTCTGATAAAACCACATTTCTCCTTTTCAAAATCCCTTCCAGCTTCTTCACCTTCTTGACCAACTTCACAATAGCACTCCCCATTGTCAGCTTGGTTTGTTTGAGATCCGTTTCCAGGCTATCAATTCTTGACATCAACTGAGGAACTACTTGAAGCAAATCATCCACAGTCATCTGTCCTTGGGCCTGTTCTTGTAGGGGTGAGAAGTGTTGGTGGGCAGGAGATGGCTCCTCAAAGGTGTGCCCAATTGGTTCAGGTTCAGTTTCAGGTATAGGTGTAGGTGTAGGTATGGATGCAGGGATAGGTGTAGGTGTAGGTGTAGGATGGTACTAGAATAGTGGATGAGGATGGTTGAGATTGAGCCACATCAGGATGTTCTTGACCTGCATTTGGATTAGTAACAAGCAGTGATCCCCTCCAAATTAACACATATATATATATAATATATAAATACGTAATAATAAAGAGGATAATCAATAATATTTTAGTAAGTATTTTTCGTTGGGTTCTTAGAAAATCGCTTTTAACCAAAGCAATTATCAAAAACCTCCCGGATCGTTTCCTCGGCGAGAAGTGAATGGAAATCTACTTTCAAGTTGTAAATCGAGCTTGATTATCACTTAAGTTTTTGGGTTTGGTTTTTTAAATCTACTAAAAGGGAAAGCATATAAAAGGGAAACTAAACTTTTGGATTTAAACTATTTTTAAACTAATATTCAATTTTATAGATTAAAAACTACAAGTATTAAACTAAAATGATCTAAAAAAGATAAAAAATGACAGAAAATACTTGCTAAGTATGACGTGAAAAGTTCTTAAAGTGCGCGTATAAGGTTTAACGAATTTAAAATCCCCGAAAACAAGTTTAAGAAATTAAATGACAAGTAAAGTAAAATTGCATTTTTAAAATAAATGACAATATTATTTAAATATTTAAAGTGCATTAAAAATAAATGACTGTATGTTAAATTGAAAATTCTAATGACATAATATTTTTAAACACCGCTCCTAAATTTCTAAATCACTATCACTTAGCCAGCACCATGAACTACTCACTAATCATAAAATAAACTAGCAACAATCAAAAGATCAAACAATAAACAATTTAAAGCTATAATTCTAAACTACTAGTATTAAGAAAAGAGAAAAAGGTACCCAAATGAAGAACCGACCGCAATGATATAAAAAAAACCAATCTTACAAACTTAACTTAATAAGACAAACCAAGATTATCACTTTAAAGCTTTTACTTTACTATTAGAAATAAAGGTTCAACTTTAACTACTAATTACTTTCATAAAAACTATAAAGATCAAACACTTTATCTAATTATCACCTTATAAGACCCTTAAGCTCCTACTCCGGCCATAGATGTAGAATGACTGGAATAAAATAAGAACATGAAAAGTTTAAACAAACTAAGCTAAAAAAAAAAATGAAAACTTTAGATCAAAATCCACCCGAAACTAAGGTGTTCAATCAAGTGAACTCGAATCAGGTATATTTAAGGATTTAGATCTAAGAAAAATAAGCTAGAATTAAAAAACTAAATTTGTAAAAACAAAACTAGATTTAATCTAATAAGCTACTTTTAAAACTATTTAATAAACTAGATCTAAAAGTAAATAAGCCATTGAAAACTTTAACTACTAAAAAGCTTTTAGATCTACTAAACTAAATAATAAGCTCTCGAAAATAAGGGTGCTCAAGACTTAAAGAATAAGCCGAGTAGAGACTCATGACCCCCTTTTTAGCATTCGAATCCGAGCAAAAGCAAGAAATAACTAAAGGAAAGAAATAAGCTGAAATAAGAAAAGAAAATAAAATAAGAACAAAAACTTATTTGGATAATATGTACTTAGATCTAAATCAAATAAGCCAAAGGAATGCTTATTTGAAGTAAGAAATAAGCTAGAAAAACTAAATCAAATAATAAGCCATACATAGCTTAAAAGAAAAGAAAATACAGGATTAGAACAAAGAATAAGCCATAATACAATAAAGCACTTCAATCTTCAAAACATCTTCATTAATAAGCTAAAAAGTAATGATTACAATAAACTAATAAGCTTAAAAAAGCTTTTACAATAATCTAAACTAAATTACACTACTCCTAAAATAAACTACACTACTTTTTTTATATAACTAAATCTAATACTAAATTCTAACACCAAATGCAGCTGATGCGTGCTTCATTTATAGCCTCCAAGTGGGAAGGGCAATTTCATCATTTCAAGTCTTCATCCAATGATATTGCTGGATCTAGGGGTATTATAGACTTTTTGCACTCCACCAACCGCCTCATGATTGCCAATGATTGGCAAGGATCCATACACGCCTGACCTCGTACTGACACATGCACACCTCGTACTGACACACGCCAGTGCCACGTGTCATGCTCTGATTGGTCCAGCCGCCACCTGAAAAATACCTCGTACTGACGTGTCCTGCCACCTCGTACCTCGTACTGACATGTCAGCTGACATGTCAGTCTGTACCTCATACCTGCAAATCTGACATTCAATCATTAGATGGCCACGTGTCACCACCTGAGTGGTGCCACGTGGCGTAAACATTGTTCCGTCACCGTCGGTCAACGGCGGTGGTCAACGACGGTCAACACCGCAGGACCACCGGTCAACAGCGGCGGTCAACGGCGGTCAACACCGCCGGACCACCGGTCAATGGCGGCAGTCAACGACGGTCAACGGCGACGGATCACCGTTGACCACCGGCGAACCACCGGTCAACCAGCAGGTCATGGGCCAGGTCAGGTCGTGGGCCGGGTCAGGTCGGGTCGTGGGCCGGGTTTGGATCGGGTCTGGTCCGGGTCGAGTTCGGGTCGGGTCCGCCACGTGGCATGCCACGTGGCACCACGTGGTAGCTGACGTGGATAATGAGGGGATAAACCCTCAGCATGGATCGAACTAGTGACCTCTCGTATAGAAGCTAATGCTCTAACCGGTGGGCTAGAGCATAGTTCTGATTATATTATGCAAAAGTTTATATAAGACCCTTAAATTACTTGGACCAGGTTTATTAAAGATAAAAGGTTCAAACAGGGACAAAAAAGGTTCAAAATAAAAAGGTTCAAGAATAAAAGGCCGGTACCGTTGGACTCGTTTTTTCGTGCTCTTTCCAATGGTGTGATCGAGGAATATTCACGACTTCGTTTGGACCTCGATAAAATGTTGAAAACGTCACGAAAGTTCACTCACCCGAAAATTTACCATGTTTGCTTCGTTTTCAATCCTTTTTTAACTGTAAGACATAAAAACACAAAAACAAACATATTGCAAAACCATTAATCTATACTTTATTAGTGTTTTTTTAGATCCTTTATAGTATTTTACGGGGTACAAAATATGTATATTTTAGCCAATATCAAGCAGCATAGCTGGCAACAAAGGTCTTGATACCCCTCTAAAACCCCTTTTCATATTCCCAAAAATCGTTTTGGTCAGGGTCACAGTTAGATAAGGTGTCAATGTTTCCGTTTAAGATGTCAAAACTAGTTGCAGAAAACTAGGATTACATCAAAAACTTTGTCTTCTGCTTTTTAAAGTTTGCCACCATGCCATCAAAAATTAAGTTTTGAAAAATTATAAACCTGCCAGTGGATAAGACAAATCAAAAGCCAGTACAATATTGCTAACCAAATTGATCCTCATCCATGTCACTTATAGAGCTATACACAATGCAAGAAGATTGTGGAAACTAAAAATCTCTATTGGTGTGAAAAAGCTTTTCCACGGTAAAGCACCCGTTAGTAGGATACCCCATTTTGCCCCATCCTTTCAAAATCTCTTCATTATTTCGGCAACATTGAAATCCCTGAAGCATCTGCTAAATATGAAGCTTATCTCCATATAATGCCTTCAGTGATTGTATACTCAGTGCGGAACAACAATACGTTGCATGTAACCTACTAGAGTCCCCACACAGCTAATAGTTTTGCAGTAGCAGATCTGCAAACTGTTTCAGACTAGGATCAAGATAGTTGGATAGTAATAACAGCATTACCTGAGGTTTGGAACCTCGTTACAGAAAATCCACTATCTCTGCAAACCCTCGCTCTGTTCTTCAGGCTTGCGCAAGAACCCCACTTGATTGTGTTTGTCGCAGTATTTCGAAAGTAGTAATAAAAAGTAGTGACTTGAACTGAAAAGTTACTGGGTTTAGGTACGAGTAAGGTTGTAGATGCTGGTAGCAGGACAATTGACTATATTCTTTAAAATAAAAAACGCTTGCATGATTTTTCTACTTTGCGAAAAGGAGATAGCAATAAACAGATAAGTATGAAAGAGAAATCAAACATTTATCTATATATAGCTTCTCTGTTAACGACAATAGCGCCGTAAAAATCTGTAACGGTAACATTTAAACAATTGTTTAAGCAGAGAAAGTCAATTTTCCCGCAACCAACACTAACAAAAACCTACCAGTATTAAAATTTACACTACCAGACTTAACTTTGTCAAACATAAATTAATATGATACAACCCGAATTAACACATTTTTCAAACCAGAATTAGTTTTACAACTGAGGCACAGACTAATGATCCTGCCTTCAACTGCAAATCCATGCTATTCCTGCAAGAATGAGACTAAAACAAAGAAAAACATGCTGCAAGAGTTTGTATAGACAGAATTAACTTAAACTAACTACCCGTATTAGTACTACTAACTACCAGAATTAATACTATTAACTACCAGGATTAATACTACTTAAGCCAGATTATAGTTAAACTAACTACCAGAAGTATACACACTATACAATTTAGCCTCCCCTTAAACGTAGCTATGACGTTTACCTCCCACAACTAACCCACTACGTAATTAAACCTGGTCGCATCAAAAGGTTAGTTAACATGTCACTACATTTGAGTCTGTGTGAATTTTTCTCCACACTAATGTAGCTTCTTTCTCATAAACAATCTCTATAAAATGGTGGGCGTATCTCTATGTGCTTTTGTTTTGGAATGATGCAAGGGTTCTTCACAAAGATGCAGAAAATGTGCTTTCATTATCAATGTGGATTTGGTATTCATGAATTGAAAACCATAGTCCAGTAGATTGAATTTTTGAACCCACCATACTTGTCCACAAATCCACAGCAATTTGCAGCAGCTACATAATCATCTTCAGTTGTAGAAGTAAGCCACTAAGGTATTGTTTCTTGGCACTTGCCATGAAGATAAGTACTTTGTCCAAGGAATTGACAACCACCTGTTGTGGATTTTCCTATCAAGGATGGAACCCACCATAAATCACTGTCAAGAATGCTTCCAGGTCAAAAGACACTCTAGGATACCATAAACCCAATTTGGTTTGCCCTTAAGTACTTAAAGATTCTCCATCACAGCATAGAGATTAGAAGTCTTTTGGAGTGACCTGAAAACAAAACAAACCCATACTGCATACATTATATCAGGCCTAGAGGCAGTTAAATACATGAGAGAACCTATCAAGGATCTAAAAGGTGCAACATCCACATCAACAGCTAACCTCATCAATTGTTAATATGCCACTTTGGTCTCCATGGGGGTTATTGCAGTTTTCACATTTACAAGATCAAATTTCTTGAGTATCTCAGCTACATACTTGTCCTGAGATATGAAGATTCCTTCCTTGTTTTGTTTGACTTGTAATCCTAAGAAAAATGTGAGTTCTCCCATAGAACTCATCTGAAATATGCTTTTCATCAAGGCTTCAAACTCATCACACCAAGACTTTTTGGTAGATCCAAAAATGATATCATCAACATACACTTGAACCAGCATGATATCCTTCTTGTCCCTTTTAATGAATAAAGTCTTGTCAATCGTACCCCTCTTGTATCCATGCTTCTCTAGAAATGTTGATAGAGTAGTGATCCGTCCAAACCACACCTTAAAATATATAATATATTATAAAATATAAAATATATATAGTAAGTTTAATCAGAAACAGAATCAATGATACCGAGAAGTAGTATAGAATGTTCCCGGGTCGTTTATCCCCAACGAGGCTGTGCTGGAGAATCGATACAGTCGAAGATTTGAGATTGAAGGAGATTTTTTTTGAATTTTGAATTACACTACGAATACAATAGCACAATTAAACTATAGAAACAATTACATAATTAAAAACGTTTAACTATTACGAAAAATTAACAAACGTGAATTAAAAACGTGAGCTAAAACGAGAATTTAGAATCTAAGGCACTACTTTTAACAAACTTTATACCTAAAAATCACAAATTTAAAAAGAAAATTTTAGGAAAAAGAATTAGAATTTTTTAACTATTTTTGAATTTTTTATGAATTTTTAAAGAAAAATGAATTAACAAAAATAAACTTTTTCTAAAAATTAACACTAAAATTTTACTTTTATTTTTCAAAAATACTAGATTTAAAAAGAAAATTTTTGCAAAAAGAATCAAAATTTTTCGACTATTTTTCTATTTTTTTATGATTTTTCTAAGAAAAAAGAAATTACTTAAAATCTATTTAAATTCCTAGAACTCGATACAAATCTAAACGTGAAAATAAGGAAAAATGGTATTAACATACTTAAATGGTGTCAGAAAATCCACGAAACAAGAAGCCATAATTTTAATAGCTAATTTGAACAACTAAATTTATCAATTACAAATCTAAACCACTAGATTTAATAAAAACCTAATTTGAAAAAATATTAAACCTAATTTTAATTTTTCACAAAAACAGGTAAAATTGTAATAAAAGAAAGAATAGGCTAGCGGGGTAACTATTGGCAATTTACACTTTAATGAAAACGGGTAACCTTATACTATTGCAATATTACAAAACGGACCCTACGAATCTGCTTAATTTTGCCTTATTTGAAAAAGTGAGGTTATCAAGTAAACTCAAACTACAAACTTATAAAGAAGCTTATTCTAAACAACTTTAATAAAGGCACTTTCTACTTTTGTCCACTCAATAAGCTGGAAAATAAGCTTTTTAAATCTGTTCACAGAAACTAGGGGTTTGACAGCTTATTCACATTTTGGCTTATTTCTAGCTTATTACTAGATGAAACTGAAAACCAAAAGATGCTACTTGATACTTATGATGTGTACTAAAAATATCTAAAATGTAATAAGCTACAAGTAAACAAGGTAAAGGATAAAATTGCTTGCAAAAAGTGCAAGGTTTAGGCTTAAACTGAGATTAAGCTCTCCCTAATAAGCTAAAAAGCTAATTTCTAATCCCTAAAAGCTAAAATTTTGGAAATAAGTTCTAAAATGAATGTTGAATAAAACTAGATATAAGGATTTTGATAAAAACCACTGGATCTTAAAAATCAAAAAGAAAAATAAGCTAAAATTCAAACTGCTACTACACCATTTTTTAAGGAATTTTAAGCTAATCAACAGCTTAATATTGAAGGTTTAAAGCTTATCTATACTAAACTAATGGAGAACTATGTAAATGCTTAAAATCAAATTTTAACTCCTAATCACTAAAGCTAAAAAGATTCTAAAAATGTGACTAGCAACAACAGTTTTAACCTGTTGTTGCTGATGCAATTGGCAAAGAAACAAAAGTGCAGGCTTAGTTTCTACTTTAGACTCTTTAACTAACTCATTACATGTATATAAATGTACACTAACACAAAGTTACCTCTAAATTGCCATGAATGTCTTTAAAACTAAAAATACTTAATTCTCAAAACTGCCCTGGTGCTGGCAAAGAAATTTTAAGCTCATAATTCTTGAATTCTATTAACTATCTTTTAAAACCTGTTTTAAACTTGATCATATGACCTAACTCAATATTACTACCGAGATTTTGACAAAAGAAGATGACTTTAAAAGACAAATAAAGCTTGAGTACCAAACACTCCTTAACTTTTGACTGTCAAAAAACTCAAGTAACATTCAAATCTATTTAACACTAAATCAGCTTGAAACCTTCTTATCCACACTACTAATACTAGTCTAATAAAGCTAAATTACCACTAAAAACAACAGCTTATTAGTAGAATTAAACTACTTTCTCTACTAGCCTCTTATATAACTATGACAGAATTAAAGTAATGAGAGCTCATTGGATTCTAACTACCAAAGTTTAAATCACTTGCATTTTTAAACTAATCTAAACAATACTAAACAGGATTAAGCACTAAGAAAACAAAGAAATAAGCTACTAGAATTAAGCTATGTATAAGCTAAAATGAATTTTAGAAAATGAAACCTGAGTTTTTTGTTGTCTCAGAACCAAGCCACTCTATCTGAATGAGTGGCTTAAAACCTGAACCTAATGGCTCCTTAGCCTCTAAACCAATGAGCTTAAAGCTCAATAAGCTATATTAGCTTATTGCTTCTCAAAAGCCTCCAAAATGCATCAAATGACCTCTAGTGATCATTTTTAAATGTGAAATGAACAAAATGAAAAAATGAATGACTTAAAATAAGGATTTAACTGAATTTGAGCTTATGAACAGGAATAAGCCCAAAAGAGCTTATTGAGAGCTTCTTAAGGTAAAACAACTTAAAATTGAAATAAAAAACAATTGAAACTCAAAAACTGAATTATATTGCTCACAATGATTAAGTACAAGTTGAAATAACAAAGGTACAACTGAAAATAAAGGCTTAAAAAAAACTTAATTGCAACAGTACACGAAACTGAAAAAAAAATACAAAGAGAATTTTAAAAACTCTAAAACTACTCACTAACTTTCTCTGTCTTCTTCTTCTTTTATAGATGTCCAGCTTCTTTGTTGTGTTTGTTTGGTGAGAGCAAACCAAAAACCAATCTTGACCCTTAATCCTGCCTTGGAGCCCGAGTCGTAGGTATGGATTGCCAACATGGCACAAAGGGGTTTAGTGAGAGGATGGGTGAAGATTGATCCAATGGTGTATTGGTGTGAGGTTGAGTGTTATGGGGAGAAGGAAAAGGTAACACAGGCTTTGGGTTTTGGGGTTGGCTATGGCAGGAAAACTAGTTTGGGGGAGACAGAGTACAAGTTTATGGGAGATGGCACAAAGGGTCCCTCATGGTTATAAGACTTGTTTCATTCATCGTCCTTGTGTTGTTATAACTTTTGGGACTTGGCTCTGCAACCAGTCCCCAAGCGTTAAAACACTTTTTTGCGAAACCACTAGTCTTGGGTGTAAACATTAGGGCGGATTTGGCAGCTTTGTTCCCCTATGCGTATATCTTTGCATATTGGCAGTTTGCACCCTTCTTTTCTTTTTCAAGTTCCTTCTTTTTCTCGTATATAAATATAAGTTTAGGGATTTACAAGTTAAGTCCCTAAACTTATATTTCTTGACATTTTGGCTTTCGGGGTGACTTGGGTTGACTTTTTCAGGCTTGGTCTTGGATTTTGACTTTGTCTTTTCCTGCTTTTCCATTCCGAGTCCGGTTTTGTCGTTTTGGCTTTGTTTTTCGTCTTTTCGATTAATTATACCGTTCCTGCACAATACGCGAATTAGCAAAACAACATACATTTGGCCTTTTAAAGTCCGTTTTTGTTATTTAGCTCGTTTTTAAAGGTAAAAGGTATGTGTAATTAAACACATACCAAAATCCCCCATACTAAGGTATTGCCGTGTCCTCGTACGCTAATGCTATAAGGTAAACATTTACGAAAACTAAGAATCTCAATCCCCCTCGACTAATAACTTTGAAAAGTAGCTAAGTGTTCGTCAAGGGAAACTAAAGAATCAAAAGCTTCGACAAGTCCCGTTTTCACCATTTTTTTGTTTATACACTAACTATCCCTAATATTTTTGGATTTTCCTTTTTTCTTCTCGACTACCTGTGTTTGCTTCCTTATTATATCAATATTGGGATCAAGAATGAGAAACGTCCATAAAATAATCAAACGGAAGGTCCTGACTGGATAAATTCACCGTCCCCGATTTTTCACTAGCTCCAAACCAACAATTAAACAAGATCATGCAATATAAGTCTATATGCTAGCTCAGATACTTATGACTTGTGAACTTTTAACTCCCAACATGAATATATGATTTAAATGTGTGTACTCATTTCAACTCAACCATAGATCAACTTATTTTCATAGTCGTGATTCAAGATGAATCATGACTCAAAGCAACAACTTATTAGGACCTTGTAACTTGATTTTAAAGAACGAGATTTTAACTGTAGAACTTTTTGCAACATTCATCATTATAATCATAAGTTCTTAAAGCTAGGAATGCGTTGCTTAGTTTGAACACCTACCTAGGCCTCGCTCCCTAGTAGGATATCACAACCAACGACCGATGTTCTTAGTTTGAAAACCCACCCCGTTGCTAGCGTAGTGGGAAATCACATCAACACCTTCTTCCTAATATGGCTTGAAAGGATAATTGTCTAGTTTGAACCCTCACCTAGACCTCAGCTTCCTGGTGAGATATCACAACACACCAAATCCCTAGAAGTAAAGATGTCTTAGTTTGAACCCCCACCTCGTGGTAAGCGAGTGGAATCACGACACATCTTTTACTTGTTCCATATAATCAAATGTATGCTTTATTGGCATAATTTCAATATTCGTGCATTTTTGCATTCATACTTCATTCATGCTTCTTTGGCATTTTAACTTTCAAATTATTAAGAACAGAAAAATCTCGCTTTAAAGAATCAAGTTACAAATTTGAAGCTTTTTCTAAAAACATTGATTGACTTAGTTGAATTGAATTGAGCACGTATGATTAGGTGGATTAGAAGCTAATGGGAGAAAAAGCCACAAGTTACTCATATAAGTTTTTGTTCAGCACATAAACTTATATTTAACTCTATCACTTCTTGTTCTTCACCTTTTTTAAAATTCGAAGCAATCGAATTCGTGAAAGCTTAGCCTACAAGTGGTAAGTTGAGGAACTAGCTAGGGCTCAACACGCCCGATCGAGTCAAAAATTATTCTCATTCTACCCATTAGGAAAGTCAAAACTGTGACAAAACACTTATTTTATTTTTGAAATTTTTTGAAAATTTTCAATTTTTTTTTTTAATTTTTCAATTTTTTTGGTATTTTTGCAAAAATTTGGTGGTAAAACGGGATTGCGTGATAACAACGACTGCAGGCAAAAATCAAATCGAAGATCCCCCCATACTAGAACTAAACATCGTCCTCGATGTTTCAAAGGGGTATTCCTACGTCTAAATCAACAGGCCGTTATGAAGTGTGCCAAAAGATAAACTTAGTCTATGTATTTGGGATACTGGATTCCACCAAAATGAAGCTGAGATGTGAAAACTCATGGGGAATCCCTCGCGATCACGAGAGTCTTCACATTCCGGAAATCCTAGGACCATAACAACACAAAGCGACACAACACATGGGACAGATAACACGGGTAATGGAAAATGTAAGCCTCACACTATCAATGAAATGACGACAGAGTTACCAAACCACAAATATTATTATTAACTAACTACTGATAACATGGGGGTGCCTCCACGAAGCGCCTTGTTTTGTTAACCGAGTCACAAGCTCGACGTCGACCCCGAAATCATTGTATTCCATGGTGGAGCAAGAGGGAAGATACAATCATCATCGGATATCTTTCATCAAGCGGTTTGGATAAACATTGAATTTTATGAAAGTTCCACTCCGATGAGATACATCCGGCATAAAAGAATGATAAATGGAGATGCCAGGGTCAAAAATGATATCTTCATCCCCACAGGAGAGAAGATATGGAGGGAACAATCGGGATAAAATTACGTGAGAAAAGCAAGAAAGTAGTCCATACAACATAAGCGATAAGAGAAGTTGTCATCTTCTAATGGTAACATTCGCATTAGTTTAACGACATTCTTACGAATCCCGGGGTCAATAGAAGTCAAATCTCCCGGATCGGGCTCAATCTTAAATTTGAAACATTCAAGATTCGGAAGAGACATGATGTGAGCGAGTTCATCGGTGAACTCCTCATGATAAAGGTCACTCCTATCGGCAGGAGGAAACTGATCATTCGAAAGATCAAAGATAAACGAGTCATATCGAGAAAAGTCAACATGAGTAATGGTACTGCCACTACTCTTTTCTTTAAAATGATCGTTATCAACATAGAAAGCTTTAAAATCCGGAAGAGATAACTCAGAATGAGTAGTGGGACTGCCACTACCAATCTCTTCTAGATTAAAAAAAAGGTTTCAGATTCAGGAATAGAATTATCAAAGGTGTTAGTCTTCTCCAAGAAAAGATTAGAAAATGTGGAGGTAGACTTGATTACAATATCGGAAGATGGAGTGGGATTATCTCTTAATGCATCGATCTTAGCAATAAGAAGATTGACATTTAACAATTTTTCACGAAGGATATCGTCTTTGATTGTTAAAAGAATATCATCATCAATCTTTTCAACTTCCGGGTCAACAATCTCCACCACCTCTAAGCTGACGATCTCAACATCGGGAGGTGATGCATCGACATAATCGATGTCCTCACCGTAGGTAGAATCGTCATCACTCGAAGAATTATCATCGTTGGAATTGACAACAATCCCAGAATGTTCATTGAGAGCATTAAGAGGGGTGGTATTTTCACAAAGAGGCACATCACACATTTTGGGAACACCCTCGGACTCACTTGGGATTGGGACAAGGTCTTCAACACTAGACTTTATTACTTCGTCCGATTCCGTTGCCGGAACAGTGTCGAGATGCTCGTCCCCCATACTTAGAGAGTTATCGGGTTCCTCGATTGGTAAAACGGGTGTGATTGCAATGGTATCGTCTTCGTCATCATCGTAGCAAATGGGAATCTTCCAATATCGATCTTTAGCCGCTTGCTCTTCCGCAATTCGCTTTTCTTCTTCCTTCTTTTGTATAACTTGACCAACCAAATCACGTAAGGTTGTCATTTGTTCCATAAGCTTATTTTGAGAATTGAGAAGGTCATTTTGAGAATTGAAGATTGGATGATTGACGGTATATTGCGGGGGTTGAGATTGGTCAAAACCAAAAGAATTAGAATCATAGCAAGAATTTTGCTCATGATAATAGTCTTCATTCAGCGGTTGACATTGAAAAGTCTCATGAGGACCCCCACAATCTTCACAACAAGAATATTGTTGTGGAAAACTCGGTGAAGTCTGTGGAAAATAATCAAAGTGTTGATTGAAACACGGGTCCTGATTGTAGACAAACGGGACTTGAGGTGGACAATCGTAACCGTAATGAGAATCGTTCCCACATAACTCACGAGAGTATGGTACGTATTGGGGTTGTGGAGGATGGTTTGCAACACTTGGAGAAGAGTATGGAATTAAAAAATTGCTTGGTGTTCCATTTCCAATAGTACAATAAAAACAAACTCCATTGTATTCATTACAACCACATTTTTGGCATGTACCAATAAGACATTGTTGTTGCAATCTTTGCAAGTTTTGTAGGTGCTCACCAATGGTTTGATTTTTGCATGGTTCCGGATTAGAGATAATCGGAACTTTCGGAGGGCAATTATAACCGTAATGAGCACCTTTCCCACAAGACTTACACGTGCATTGTCGACAAAAGATTCCATCTAACGAATCACCGCACTCGTGACAACAATGGTCAATGTGTGGAGGACTTGGTGAGGAATTTTCACCGGGGTCCTGATTGCCAACGAATGGCTCTTGAGGAGCATTAACAACGTTGGTATTGTCATCGGATGACTCGGAAGTATCTTGAAGGTCTTCGAAAAATTCATTTTCCACACAATATGTAAACAAATCTTCCTTAAATTTCTTTCGTAAAAGAGCACATCCTTGACAATACGGACCATCAACCGGGGTTCCACACCTTGCACACCTTGCACAATTTCGAGGGGGTTTAGGAACAAGAATCTTGTCTTCAAGACCCTTTTTTGAACAACAAAAGTCTGCAGTGTACAAAACTCCACAAGTCGAGCATTCTTTAATCGCGTAAATCGGATTCAAACGATAATCGAATGACGTCATAAGAATTAAACATTAAGATGGATAAGAAAAGAATTAAATGATACGAAGAAAAAGAAGATTATTTTTGGTTTTTCGAATTTTTTAAACAACATATTTTACAAACGGACAAAACGAGATAAGACAACTTAAACCTGATAATCAGCAAGCTTCACGGTAGCTCTTCGAAAGAAAAACTCACAAAGGAGCGGAGGAGAGGGATAGCGCGAAGCTTATTTCTCCTTTCGGGTCGTAGTTCGTTGGAACAACCCTCCTTATACCCCTCTTATAGTTTGTTTAACTTTCAAAGGTGAGCCGTACCTCGCAAGTGACACAAAAGGCAAGTTTTTAAATCTTTTGTTCGAGTTGGGAACCAACAAGTTCACCGGAAAAAAGTATTATATAATTGATGAATTTTATTTCTCGATTAAGACAATGTTTTTATATTTTTGGTTTTTTTTCTTGTTTTATAAATATATACTAAAAAGAAAATGAAAAATATTTTTGTATTTTTATATTTTTATGAAAATAAAAGAAATATTCACAAATTCAAACACAATTTGTCAAACGTTACGATAATCGTTTCACAGCCTCCCCGGCAACGGCGCCAAAAATTGATTCGTTCAATAATATATATATAATATATAAGCAAACACTCAACCAATTACCTTTGACCAAGGCAAGAAGTCAAAATTCACTAAATAAAATATATATGTAACCGGAAGTAATGATCCCGGGTCCGTTAATTCACCAACGATGCTAGAATGGAAAATCGAATGACAAATTAATAAACGCTGTATGAATATTAAAAAGATATGATTGGTTTTCTATTACTACAAGTTAAATATGCAAAAACGATTAAAGAAAACCTAAAAACGAAAGCTATATAACTTAAAACCTAAAACGGGCACGAAAACGAGAGTCAAAAACCTAAATTTTGCAATTTTAACCCTAGAACAATTTTTAAACTAAGAATAGATTCTACTTGACTAAAAACGAAGTTTAAAAAAACTAGATCGAAAACGGAGTTGATTAAGACTAAAAACGAGTTAAAACAAGAACGGGAACGAATCCCGTTCTTTAAAAAGTGAAACTTTGCAAAAACGACCCTACAAATGCAATTCTATTTTTCCTAGAAACTATATGACAAAAGAAAATTTTAAAAAAAAGATTTATATTTTTTTGATTTTTATTTTATTTTTTATGATTTTTTAAAGTTTTTAAACAAAATAAATTATAAAAAATACTAAATGTTTATAAAAAATTCTAAAAAATTCACGGAAACTAAATTAAGCTACAAGGAATCTAAGAAAAATAAAAGGAAAGAACCAGCTTATCTCAATAAGCTGGAATAAGCACAAAAAGGCTTATAAGCTTAAAGGCCAAAAAGGCTTTATATATTTGATAAACAAACACTCTACCGGATGAGCTATTGTAGCACAGCGGTAGAGTGTGTGTTTATAAAGGGTAGAGGGTGTGAGGTCGGGGGTTCGAGCCCTAGCTCACCCCTGACTTCCACTTTCCCCTTTTATTTTTTTTTCAAAATTTATTTTACAAAGTTAAAAAGCACATAAAATTAAGCATCTTTCTCAACTATGACTTTTTATGAAAACTTATTAATAAGCCAGAAATAAGCCAATAAGCAAACAGACATATTGCTTAAAATGACAAGGGGCTTAAGAGCTTTTCTTTTTGGCTTTTTAAGGCAGTTTAAGCTTAAGAAAAAGGAAAATAAGCACGTACACAAAGAAAGGGACAGGCAATAAGCATGTAAGATCAATTGAAAACAAATAAGAACCACAAAATAAGCCAGAAAGTGCTTATGAATTCAGCAGTGCTAACTTTTAAGTTAGCAATGCTTTACTTTCTAATAACTCAATAAGCACTTAAGAAGCACAAATGAGCTAACACAGGCATAAGCCTAAAGCTAATAAGCAATTCTAAGAAAAAATAAAGAAAATCTAATGAGCCATAAGCTCATATAAGCAAATAAGCACTTAATGCAAACTTGGCAGGCCAAAAGCAAAAATGGGGCTCTTTTGGGCTTATTTTTAAGCACCAAAAGGAGGTCCTAAGGTGAAAAGCTTATAGAGGCTTATAGTTGGGCTTATAAGGTACCTAGAAAAACCAAAAAAAACTAAGGGTTTACTTAAAAATAAGCTAATAAGAGGCTGAGTAAATTAGCCTTGTGCACCAGGGCACCCCTTTTTTGATTGAAGAGGCCTAAGTGCAGGCTTGGATTTTACCTAGGAAAAGAACTTTAAAATGAAAATTAAGCTTAATCAGATAAATTAACACAACTAATGAGCTTATATATGAAATTTAAAAACCTAAAACTATGAGGAGCTTATTAAACTTTGCTGCTGAATTAAGGACTTTCAGAAGATAGAAATTTTTTGACAGGATTGAAAACCCACAAAGAACACTTAAACTAACTTAATCTTTACTGCATTACACTCAAAATGGGACATAAAACAAACCTCAAAAACAGCTTATAAGCTAGGATCACATATAAGCAGTAAAGACAACTTTTGAAAACCATAGGTTCAACACATGATGGATAACATCTCAAAACTTGATTTTAAAACTTGATAACTTTTAAAAACAGTTTAAACTAACTTAAATAGACTTAGTGAAAATGGCTCAATGACCCAAAGTGATTTTCTACCTCTTCTGACCCATTTTGAAGCTTGACCCAAACACCCCTTTAATTTCTAAATTAACTAATTTAAACTAAGTAAAGGGATTTAGGCTACAATTTATGAAAGACAGCTTATAAACAACTAAGAGTTGAGCCAGAATAAGCAAGTAATAACAACAACTAGCATTCTAATAAGCAGATTGCAATAAGCAGAAAACAAGGAAAATTTTGGCAGTTTTGAAGTGAATCACAAGCATATGTAACAAAAACTAATAGAAAGCATTTATAAGGATAACTGAATACAAATAAGCTCAAAGACATAAATAAGCATGGATATAAGCTAATGAATAGTGGATAAGCAACAAAAAAGACTTACAAAGGAAGGCTTACAAGTGTCCAGAGTTAATTGCAGTAACTTAAGCTTTCCAAAGCTTTAAAAACCAAATCCTAAGCCTCCCATGAGGCACTAACCCACAGCCATCCAGGATTGCTGTGCTCCATGCTTGATACTTTTTTTTCTTTTTGCAATTTTCAATCTTTATAACAATATTAAAAGGAAATAGAACTTGAAAATTAATAACTCGGAACTTAAAATCTTGAATGCTGAACTTTTATTAGAACTTTAGGAAATTGATACAATGCTTGTAAATGAGAAATAAGCTGACTTTTAATTGAAAATTAAAATTCGTACAATAATATCTCTGAAAATTAAAAACTAAAACTAAAAATAAATTATTTTTTTTAGATAATGTCTTCTTTCTTGCTTTTAT
>BQNB010060948.1:0-36708 GCA_026074375.1 Tanacetum coccineum
GATCCAATGATTTTAGAAAAGAAAGTTAATACCACACCAGTTGATTATGCTGTTCTCAACCAACTTTCTCAAGCTTTTGAAAAACAATTTATTCCACAAACTGAATTATCTGCTGAACAAGACTTTTGGTCTCATAATTCTATGAATTCTTCAGATCATAGTCCTTCTTGTAGACCCACCAAAGTCGAGGTTCCAAAAGAACTTCCTAAAGTCAACATGGTAAATACGAGTTTAAAGAAACTTAAACACCATCTTGCTGATTTTGACATGGTTGTCAAAGAAAGAACCATGGCCACAGCCATCACTGAGGGCTCGTGGGGGTTTGAACATACAAAAGCTTGTTTTAGGGATAAAATGATTCCATTTGTAAAAGCACTGAAGGACATATTCAATACATTCGATCAATATTTAATTAATGAACTTACTGAAGTCCAAAACATCTTTCATCAAATGGAATAGGCTGTGGAACAACATAGTTTAGAGTCCAAAATGTTTGAAGTTAAAATGAATCAAGTTTTAAATGAAAACGAACGACTCTTGGAACAAGTCATTAGCAAAGATATAGTGAACATTATTGTGAATTCTTCTGTGGATAATGCTTATGTGAATATGCATGAATGTGAAAAGTATCTCAAACTTAAGACTGAGCTTCTCAACAAAAAGGATTTCATTGAAAAGAGACTTACGATAAATTGTTTAGAAGTTATACCACTCTTAAAAAACATTGTATCTCTTTAGAAGTTGATACTCAACTTAATCAGGAAATTTTTCATAGAGATAATTCTGTTTCAAATCAAAGTGCTCCAAATTTTAATCAATATTTTGAATTAAATGAATTGAAAGGTTGATCCCAAGAGAAAGACATGGTCATACAAGATGTTGAAAGAGAGAAATAAATCTTTTAAGTGGAAATATGAATGAGAAAGGTCAAAAAAGAACATGGAAGAGATTGAAAACAATAAATATTGAATTGTATCATAAGGGTGTCAAAGCTTATTGCTAAAATGACATTGAAACAGACCTAATAAGCAACTTATGACTCAATCAACCAACACGTATTCGATCAAAAGAACAATGTGAGCTTTAGTTAATCAGTCAATCAAAGTCTGTGGAAATCTCTGATTTAAAATGCAAGTCTGTCAGAAAAGTTTTTGCTCCAGAAATGCTTAATATTGATGTAAAACAAATCCCATAAATGTTGAACAATAGACAACTCACTCTTCTACCTTAGGCATACTCAAAGAACAAGCGAGATTCTTAGGAAGAAGTTTGAACAAGAAAAAATCATAAAATCCTCTACATAATACCTTAATAATCTGCTTGTAAGTATAGCCAAATGAATTCATGGAGTGTGCTTATAATACCGCGACAAACCTGCCCTATCAATAACAATTCAAGTTATAAATTATTTGCCGGTGACCCCAAAAGAAAAGGACAAAATAGTTAGATTCACTGAGCCTGTCACATCCCTCAGAAAACACAAACACAAAAATAGCTTATTCATCAAACCTAGTTTTTAACAAACCTATGTTGTCTTCTACAGGAGTAAAACCGTCTACTAGTGCTAGCGGATCACAGCTTTCAGGCAATACAAAGAAAGATAAGATTTAGAAAACACCAAGTAATACTCAGAAGAATAAAGTAGAAGCCCAATCTAGGCCAGTTAAATCTAGTGTGAAAAATAATAATTGTGTTGTGGAACCTAACGGAACTATAAATGTGCAACATTCCACGCGTAATACGAATTCTGAACTTTTATGTGTTAAGTGTAATGGTTGAATGATTTCTGATAATCATGATTTGTGTGTTCTTGATTTTATCAATGATGTGAATGCTCATGCTAAATTTAAATCTGTTAAGAAAATTTCAAAGAGAAAAGTTTAGAAACCAACAGGAAAATTGTTCACAAATATTAGATACATTTGGAGACCTACTGGTCGGACTTTCACTATAGTAGAAAATGCGTGCCCTTTAACTAAGATTACCAAAACTACTGAAGTGCCCCTTAGGAAACCAACTGCTTTAAAATCTGATACACCTAAGCCTGTAGTAACATTGGTTTACTCAAGGAAACCTAAGAAATCTAAAACTAATGTTCCTATTAGCAAACCTAAGATTATTAAATATATATCTGCTAATAATAAGGAACCCAGTAAATCTTGTGATCATAGTTTAAATGTTACCCATCTTCCCTCTTGAGTGAATGCCGGTTGTCCAATTGTTTCTCTGGTATTGTGACTCCGACAGCTCAGCTTATGACCGAGATTCGCTCTCAGCACACCAATTTTATCAATAAATTTTTATGTACATATCAAATTAGAAATGATCACGTGGCAAAGAGTATTAGGATATGGTTATTATCAGATGGGAATGTTATGATCTCAAGGGATTACTACGTAAAGAACTTGACACAACTTATTCTCATTGGGCAATTCTTGATTCAAAACCTTGAATTTAACTTTTGTCAACACACCTGCTTCATTCGAAATCTAGAAGGTGTATTATCTATTGACTGGATCTCGAAGCAACAATTCTGTATACTATGTCTCTTGAGATATGATGGTTCCTTCCTAATGTCTCTTGTCAAAGGCCTCAAAGACTAAGTCTTGGCTATGGCACCGACGTCTATCTCATCTGAACTTTGGTGCAATCAACCATTTAGCTAGGCATGGTCTTGTTCGAGGTCTCCCTAAGCTAAAATTTGAAAAGGACCATCTGTGTTTGTGCAATGGGCAAAAGCAAGAAGAAACCCCACAAACCTAAATCTGAAGACACCAACCAAGAAAAACTCTATCTTTTGCACATGGATCTTTGTGGACCAATGCGTGTCGCAAGTGTTAATGGAAAGAAGTACATCCTCGTCATTGTCGATGATTACTCTCGATTTACATGGGTAAAGTGCTTAAGGTCAAAAGATGAAGCTCCAGATTTCATAATCAAGTTTCTCAAGATGATCCAATTGCGGCTTAAAGCACCTGTCCGACGAATCAGAATAGATAATGGAACTGAATTTGTTAATCAAACTTTGCGTGAATATTATGAGAAGGTTGGAATCTCTCATGAAACATTTGTTGCTCGCTCTCCACAGCAAAATGGTGTCGTTGAAAGACGTAATCGTACGCTAATTGAAGCTGCCCGCACAATGTTGATTTATGCAAAAGCTCTGTTATTCTTATGGGCAGAAGCAGTTGCTACCGCATGTTATACCCAAAATAGTTCCATCATACGTCTTCGTCACGGCAAAACACCATATGAGCTTTTACATGACAAACTTCCTGACTTATCATTTTTCCACGTATTTGGTGCACTTTGTCATCCGACAAATGATAGCGAGAACTTGGGAAAGTTACAACCGAAAGCAGATATTGGTATTTTCATTGGCTATACAGCCACAAAGAAAGCATTTTGAATTTACAACCGACATACTAGGCGAATCATCCAAACAATTCATGTAGATTTTGATGAGCTGACAGCGATGGCTTCTGAACACAGCAGTTTAGAACCCGCACTTCATGAAATGACTCCTGTAACAATTAGTTCAGGACTCGTGCCAAACCCTCATCCTTCAACATCGTTTGAACCACCTTCAAGAACTGATTGGATCTTTTGTTTCAACCACTGTTTGATGAATTACTCAACCTTCCATCAAGTGTTAATCGCCCAGCCCCTGAAGTCATTGCTCCAATTGCTAAAGTAGTAGCTTTAGAACCCGCTGCATCAACTGGTTCACCCTCCTCAACAACTGTTGACCAAGATGCACCATCACCTAGTAACTCACAAACAACACCCGAAACTCAATCTCCTATCATTTCTAGCGATGTTGAAGAACAGAATCACAACTTAGATGTTTCACACATGAATAACGATCTATTCTTTGGCATTCCAATTCCAGAAAATGACTCTGAATCATCTTCTTCTTCGGACGTTATTCCCACCATTGTGCACACTGCTGCTCCTAACTCAAAACACGTTACCAAATGGACCAAGGATCATCCTTTAGACAACATCATCGGTGAACTTAAAAGACCTGTTTCCACAAGACTCCAACTCCATGAACAAGCCTTATTTTGTTACTATGATGCCTTTCTCACATCAGTTGAACAAAGTAACTATATAGATGTGTTAAACCAAGGCATGTTGGTTAAAGTAATGCAAGAGGAACTTGATGTATTTTGAACATCTTGTTGTCTTGGGATCTCGTTCCTTCGTCCAAATATAGTCGATGGGTTATTACTTAAAATGATCTACAAGTGAAACTTGATGAATTAGGTGGTCTATTCTAAAGAAAAAGTCTTGATTGGTTGCTGTGGTTACCATCAAGAAGAGGGAATTGATTTTGAGGAATCTTTTGCTCCAGTGGCTTAGACTTGACCTTATTTGAATTTTCATCGCCTATGCTGATCACTTGAATATGATCGTTATACATATGGATGTTAAAGACGAAAATTCTTGAACGGCTATTTCTGCGCGAAGAAGTTTTTGTCAGCCAACCGGTAGAGTTTGTGGATCAATACAATCCGAATCATGTGTGTAAGCTTAAGAAGGCCCTCTATGGGTTGAAACAAGCTCCCGCGTGTGGTACGATCTATTGTCAAAGGTCCTACTCTCAAAGGAATTCTCTAAAAGAACCGTGGATCCCACATTGTTCATCAGAAGACAAGGCAAAGATATTCTCCTGGTACAAATTTATGTTGATGATATAATTTTTACGTCTACTACACCTGAACTATGTGACCAATTTTCAAAAATAACGTGTTCAAAGTTTAAGATGTCGATGATGGGCAAAATATCATTTTTTCTAGGACTACAAATTTACAAAGTTCTAGAGGGCATCTATATTTAACCAGTCTAATATGCTTAGAATCATTGAAAAAATATGGTTGGAATCTAGTGACCCCGTTGATACTCATGGTGGGAAATCCAAACTGGATGAAAGATACACCTAGGGAATGCCAAGGATCTACCACACTATCGTGGAATGATTGGCACCCTTATGTATCTTACAGCCAGTAGACCAGACCTAACATTTGTTGTATGCATGTGTGCCCGGTATCAGGAAAAGCCATACGATAATAAGCACTTACATGTGTAAAAAGATTCTTATAATACCTATGAGGATCCGGTTATTAGGGGACTCTGGTATTCTAAAGGATTCTTCTATTGCTCTAATAGCTTATGCAGACGCTGATCATGCAGGTTGCTGGATTTGTTAAAATTTCCTCTTTAATATCTATTAAATAAGTTTAATTATAAAACTATATAAATATATATAATTTTTTTAAAAAAAACAACAATAATCAATAAAACCGGAAAGCAGTATAGACTGTTCCCGGGTCGTTAATCCCCAACGAGGCTGTGCTGGAAAATCGATACAGTCGGAAGATTTGAGTTTGAAGGAGAGAAAGAATTGAGATTGGGATAGTTAAAATTACAACATAACAACAAAAACGTTTAAGGTATAAACCTAAAAATTATGAAATTAAGCTAGAAAACGAGAGCACGAATCACGAACAGAGGGGCAAAAACCTAAAAACTTCAAAATTAACCCTACGGAGAAATTTTTTGCTTCTAAACTACTCTAGGGAACTAATAACGAAGAATGAAAAAGACTAGACTGAAAACGGAGGTTGTTTGACCCAAAAACGAGTCAAAGACACAAAAATCGAACCGACCCCGTTCTTTAAAAATCACAAAGTTTACAAAAACGACCCTACAAAATTTTTATATTTTTTCCTTCACACTATATGACTAAGAAAAGTTTCTAAATAAGAATAATATTTTTTTGATAATTTTTGTATTTTGTATCGAGTTTTTTAAACTTTTAACTTAATTAAATTGTAAAAAAATTACTAAACGACTTTTTAAAATTCTGACAATTTTACCTAAAATTACTAGATACTAATATTACTACTACGAAAAATAAGAAAATAAAAAATTGGCTTATAAATAAGCCACTTAAAATAAGCTGTTACAGTTATAGACTAAAGGTGAATTCGTGGTTAAATTTTAAAGCCACATGGGACTTTAATGAAAAAGGCACCAATGGACGCGCGCGTAAGTGTGGGTTATAAAGAGGGGATGTATCGAGGGTAGAGACCCGGGTTCGAGTCTTGCTCACCCGGGTCACCCCTTGTCTTCCCCTTTTTTTTGTGAAAAACTTTGTGAACCAAAGTTGTTAAGCTTATTGAGCTTAACAACTTTCAAAACTACAACTTTTTCTAAAAAGCTAAGAATAAGCTTAAAAAGAGCTTTTTAAAACGACAGAAGCTAAAATGAGCTTAAGGCAAAAAAATGGCTAAGTCTTTTGGACACTTTGGACTAATAAGCTAGACTTGGAACTAATAAGCTAAAAGGGGGGCCTAAACTATCCTAAATAAGCACTAAGTACTAAAATGCATAAACTAAATAAGCTTAAAAAGGGCTTATATTGACAGAACACTAAACTAAGCTTAAAAGCTAAAAGTGGCTAAACTCTAGGGCTGATTACACAAAATAAGCCAAGGAAATGGCAAATAAGCAAACACAGCTAACTACACAAACAAAATAAGCTATGAACAAGAATAAGCAACTTAGGATAAGCTCAATAAGCCAAAGAGTTTGACTTAAACCCACAGCAGTACTAACTAAGGAGTTAGTACTGTTGGGTATGAATATGGGCTTAAAAGCTTAATAAGCCAAGGAAAAAGGGAATAAGCTATCTAAGATCACTAATACTCCTAATAAGCAAATAAGAGCCTAAATTCAACAACTAAAAAGCTCTTAATAAGCTAGAAAGAAATTAAGCAGTACCTACACTAGAGCTAAGTAAAAACAGCCAAAGGGCTACTTTTAGCTTAAAAATAAGCTATCAAAATGGCTTTTTAAGGACTGAAACTCAGAGGGCTTATCAAAGAGCTTATGGGCTCTTTAAAAAAAGCCAATAACTCGTGCTGAAGTTAGCTAAGAAGCTAGATAAGAAGGTTTGAAAATGAGCCCCTAGCACCAGGGGAGAATTAAGCTAAAAACAAGGGCTTAATTTGACAGCTTATTTTAAGCTGTCAAATAAGCTCAAAATGAAAAACAAAATGAAAACAGATGAAAAAGGGCTTAAGGTGAGCTTATGCTCAAAATCTAGGCTTCTAAAAACATTTAAAACATGCTGATTTTTGAGAATGAAAATGGGTTTTTTTTTTTTGCTTAAAAAATTTGACACTTAACTTTTTGACAGCTTTGACTCAAAAAGTCAAGTGACACAAAGCACTTGTGTACACCTTGTTTAGACACACAATGACACAACTTTTGAAACTAAAACCCAAGTCTACAAGGGCTAATTCAAATAAGCTCTTGTAGCCTTTTTTTTAAAACCACAGTTTAAAAGGTGACTTAGAAAACTTTGAAAAACATTTTTAAAACTTAAAAACCTTTAAAAACAGACTCAATAGAGCTTAATACTTAAGCTAAAGTCAACCTAATGACACCAACCCATACCAAACCAACCGAACTCGCAGTTAGCTTTAGTGACCAAATTCGCAGTTTGCTTTAGTGACCGATAAATCGCAGTTAGCTTTAGTGACCGATCTCGCAGATTGCTTTAGTGTCTAACTCGCAGTTATCCCAATAGTGACCGAACTATAGTTTTTTATTAATTGACGAACCGCAGTTTTTCAATAGATAAACCAAGCTTGCAGTTCTCAATATTGACGGATTCGCTAGTTTTCACTTAACTTTCAAGATTCACAATTATAATTAAAGGAAACAAAAGGCTAATACTTAAGATCTAATCAAGAGGTGACTTAAAACTTGTTTTAGGTAGCAAATTTAAAATTGGTTATCTTTGTAACCTAATCATGTTAAAATTGGCTTAACTAGTGTAACTAAAACAAGTCTTAGGTAATCTAACTCCCTACTAGTTAGAATGAACTAGATTCCTAGACAGTCTAATGATGTTATATATGTGCCAAATTAAATTGTCCCTTTCCATGATTAGTTCTCTAAATGTGTTAAATGCCTTAAGTACCATAGCTTGAAAAGGGTCTATATAGTTGTACTATATAACTTGGTTATATATAAACTATGTTGACTCTTTCTTAAGCACAGAATCATGAGTATCACAAAATAACAACAGCAAGCCCTTGATGATGCTCTTGTTCTACTAGAACAACGTCTAAGGATTGGGAATTGTAACTACAGATTGAGCACCACATTCAAGCCCAAGGAACCTACTTTTCAAGTTGCTTTGGATGTTCTTTCTCTCACTCCTTTTTATCAAGCCTTCTTGATCTCTGAAAGTTGTTACCTGCATATACAGCATGAATTTGGGCTACTGTTTCCTATCACAAGCACTGCATCAAATTCAAGATGAACAAAAGAATTACTCTTTTGATCTGGAAACTTTCAGAAATATGCTCCAGATTTGCCCAAATCTTTCTAGCCAGAAGTTTGAAGATCCTCCATTTGAAGAGGAAATTCTTGCTTTCATAAGAGAACTTGGTTACCCTGGAGATATCAAGTTACTCTCTGATGTCAAGGTTGATACTCTACATCAACCTTAGAGAACATTCATACCATCTATCAACAAATGTTCAGTGGTAAAGTGATGCTAGGCCCAAAGTATTGTAAGATAGGGCCATTTTATTTATGGAAGACCCAAGATCGTTGTGAAGAAAGGCAACCTTTATTCAAAAGGTCATAACTCGGGCTCAGATGATCGTTTCAGGCCCAAGACCAGCCGTTTCGGAAGCTTGACGACGTGAGATCGCCGTAGGTAACCAAACATAGGTGGGTTACTAAAGTTTCGGGCCTTGGAAATCATCATTATTTAGGAGTTATTTACATTTCGTGTTTTTTGAGGAATTTGGAACTTTGTTTTGGCTTAACTTTCGGCCCGTTTTCTTTTAGGGCCTGTTTCAGTCTTCCATTTTTCCTATTAAGCTATTGTTACTATGCAACTGGCTTTCAGTTCCAAAATATATGAAAAGTGTATTTTTGCAGTTTTGTCAAGAATTTGCTCTAACTATCGGTATTCTTTTGAATCAACGATAGTTAGAAGAATTGTTTCTGGGTATTCGTTGGAATCAACAGATTCAATTAGTTATCCCGTTCATCACACTACATCATAAAGTAATTGACCTAGATTAACTTTGTTAGATATTAGAATAAGACTCGGTCACCAAGTGAAATTTTACTGTTCAATTATAGTCGTATTTAATAGGTAAACGTATGATATGACTTCGGTATTGAACCGGGTACTATACCCGGTGTATTATTTAAAATAAGGTAACTTTAATTTAATAAAAAATAACTACCTCTTCCACTTTGGAAGAGGTAAGCAATCTATTTCATTTTTACAAAACATCTTTAGTGTGTTTTCCTTTTCTACTCTCAAAACGTATTCTCTCTTCTAACTTTCTCTCTCTTAGAATCTCTTTAGATTTTACAGTTTGTGTGAATTTGGGATACCTCAATTGGGCCTTCTGGAGCAAAGGGTGGATTCGTGATTGATTCGTGTGGCTAAACTAGCTCAAATTCGTGGCTTATTTTGTGGAAAAATACCCACGGCTCAAAAAATTTTTTTTGGGTCTAATGGTTTATTAATCTTGATCTTCTCTTGTTCTACACATCAAAGAGGCTAGGTTGTATCAATTTTGTGTGTTATACAAGCTCAAAGTTCGAATTATAAGCTTTAAAAGGTTAGTGTTCTTCGTGGAGAGTTGCCTAATTTTGGACGATTCTCAAAGAAATACGAGTTAAGGTGTGTTTTTATGAGTTTACTACACTTTGTATTGCATGTTACGAGCGTTGATTCGTGGAATAGAAAAGCTTTATTTGAGTTGATTTTGTAAATATGCTCCTAGAAGTGTTCTTGGTGGAGAGTTGTTATTTAATAATATTCTTGCCGGCGGTTTGACAAAGTAAGGACAAGATCACGATTTTAAGGAAATGTCAACGGCTGGTTTGACCTGGTCACGGCGAGTTGCAAAAACGGGAGTTGCCAAAAAACGGCGAGTTGCCAAAAACGAGTGAGTTGCCAAAACGGCGAGTGGCTAAACGGCGGAGTTGTTAAACGGACGAGTTGCTTAAAACGTGCGAGTTGCTAAGCGGAGTGTTATAAAACAACGAGTTACTAATTGCAGCGGGTTTTACTAGAAGTTTTTGTGTGAAGAAAAGGGTTTCAGTAAAACAGCCATAACTTTTGATCCGTAAGTCCTATTCAGGCTCCTTGACCTCTCAATCGAGAAGAAAACAGACGGATCACGATGTAACATCCTTTTGCTTGGTTACGGATTTTTCAAAGCCCAAAACTCGTTTACTAGGAATTTTTAGGACAGTTTTTCAGTTTTTTGGTATTTGTGTTATGATTGTTTTGTTCTAGCTCACGGGTCTCCCAATTGTATTTCAAGGCCCGTTTCCGTGTTGGTGAGCCTATTTAACAAAAGCTTTAACCCTAGCCAGAAAATTATCTGTTTTTCGACAATTAAATCATTGGCCGCTGATTCCGAATCAAATCATTCACGGTTTTCTATTGATTTTGTAAAATCCCGTTAATCTTTTATCGGTTTTAATCATAGACTTGTAAAATCCCGTGAACGTTAATTGGCTTAAAAACCACAACAATCAATCCACATTATTCTACTTAAGATCCTTAATTTTATTTCACACATCGAAATTTCATATGGAATCTTCTAATTCTAATTCAAAAGAGACGAGAGCTCTCAACTGACGCAACGGCTCGCAATACAAAGGCACTCCAACTTGCATGACATGGTTGAAAATCGAGCAACCTCTTCATGATTATCTCCTTTATATTGCGCCTTATGCTAATGATTGCATTTTAAACCAGCATTTCGCTCATTCTTTGGTGAAGAGCATCAGACTTTTTAGATTGAAGTGTTTCTTAATCTGGCTCAGTTAAGGGCTACAACTGAAAGAGAGATCTTCATGGGGTTATGCATAAGACTGTTCTTCAAGCACTCAGAACACAGTTCAAGAATTTTCTGGCCTCAAAAGGGGTAATGCAACGATCTTTTGAATCAAGGTTGGCCAACAAGGACTTCGAAGACTTCACGCGCTGTGAACTAGTGCGTACAGAGTGAGTTACTCGAGAACTCTGGATACCTTGAAGAGTGTCATTCATAAAGTTGTAAATACATATGGTGTTTAGCATGAAAGAAAATGAAGGTTAATGCCATAAAGGAGAATGAAGTCAGTTGCATGATGAAATACTTCATGAGCATCAATTAAGCCAAGTGTAAGATGCGAGTCTCAAGATATGTAGATCAAACCAGTTCAAGCATATGGATGACAGCTTGATGTATCAAAAGGCAAGTTGATGAGCCTGAAAACAACGATGCATTCAGCAAATCAGAGCTTGGAAACTTTTGCAAAAGGCAGAGGAAAAAGGTCGATATGCGTTGTTTGGACAGTGATGCTGGGTTGGTTGTCACAAGAAGCAGTTGGGACAAAGGCCCGACACGCAGAATACAAAGTAGCAGTTCAGGAAGTTATACCATCACAAGCTGTGGATTGTCAGAATCAGACTAGTAATTGATGAAGAGCCATTTGCTGGAGGTACAATTGATCTGTCAAACATAATTTCCTTGCTAATGAACAACAGCACACTGAGCAATCCGAACCTAGTTATGACACACATCTGTTGGAAACTATTGAAAGCAATACCACTCCTACTTCAACAAATATGTGTCATAGGGGAGGAGAGATTGACCAGGATGCTTTGCTTAAAACTGAGCTTCTCAAACAAAAGATTATGGTTGATAAGGAAATAATCATGAACTTTCAAACGATTTTTACAAACTGGATAAAATTGTATTTCACTTGAAATACAAATTCAACAAAAGGAAGAAAGTGTTCAATGTAACAAACCATGTAGAATCAGGAAATTCTGAAATTTCGTTTGATTTTTTGTGATTAATGATTTGAAAGCTCAGTACTGGCCAAGAAAACCACACTAATTTGCAACTTGAGAATCAAATTAAAGTGTTGAAGGAAACAGTAATGAAGCACAATTAAAAATGATATCGTTGTGATTGAAACGATTAACATCGAATTAGAACACAGTGTAGCTAATTACTTGCAGCAATTATGAGCAACTGACATAAAGAAATATAGCATTTGAAACAGGACTTACCACAAGAACTTTTTGATTCATTAAAAAGACGAAAGATAGAATAAAGACAACAGTGAATCTTTAATTTCTCAAATTAATCAAAAGTATGTACGAAAAAACTTGAGATTTAAAAGACTCAGGTTCAGGAAAAGTTTTTTGCAAATGGCTATTAAAAAAATGACTTAGAAAGTAAAGGGAAATAGGGTGGGTATCTAAGTTTGCCAAAGAACAATCTTGGGGAAAACGCCTTTACAAACCATCTAGAAACCATTTAGTTGTTAGACAACGATTGGTTTAGTCTGAACGACCTAGAATTCAAGACCACGGTTTGCTCCCATGTGATGATGAGAAAATGATTTGTCAAAACAGTCACTCATCATTATTTGCCTAAGTTAGAGAATCTGCCGCTGCAACACCTTCATCAGGTGAATGCACCTAAACTACTTTGGAATAGTAATAAGAATCGTACGGTTCTAATGAATATAGTTCCTGCGTTACTTTTAGAGGAGGCTAGAGAATGACACAAGACATAACCAGGATTCCTAGTCTAAAGGATATGGCCTATACTAGAGCACAATGCACTCCTAATGTTGTACACCAAAACCTAGGAAACATATATAGGAGTTCCTCATGTTTATCTAAGTGTAGTGGTGGAATGTCAAATGGTGGGCCTCTAGGTAGTTCACTCTTGGAATCTAGTTCTTATTGGACTCCAAACAATTGTTTGTTACGATTTGTCATAATTATTCTTTAATACAAATATGTGATTGTATAACTAAGATACCATGAATAAGGTGAATTCTCGTGCTAAAGTTAGTCCCCACGATAGAAACACATCCGTTGAAGCCAAAGAAACAACACTCATAAAACTGGTAGGCAGAATGGTATAGGACAAAGGTTTCTCTCAATAAGTCTTCCGAGTGCATGAGAAACCACACCCTCAAGATCTTGTTCTTTGGTGGATACCATCGTGGTAGAATTTTCATGACTGTTCGTCTTAGGTGGGATCTAAGGAAAAGGTGTTCATCGATAGCACAACCAAAGTTGTACAGTTGAACCTCCAATGGTTCTAATGATGATATCCACTAACCCATATGAATGCATAAAAACTCTTATGTTTGTGCATGAGTACTTCTATACTCAAGTGCAGGACATCTGTCAATCCTTTAAGAAAGACTCGAGTTTGGTTACAAAAAGATGATATCTCATCACGTCAGGAGTTCAAATCTGATGAACATGCTTCAATGATGTTTTGAACACAGCAGTTCAAGCCTCGGTCTTCTTTGTCAGAAGATGTTTGGACAAGACAGTTTAGGCCTCGTTCTTCTTCTTGATGACGCCTGATCACAGCAGTTCAAGCCTCGGTCCTCATTGTCTCATGATGTCTGTTCACATCAGTTCAGGCCTCATTCTTCATCTTGATGACGTTTGAACAAAACGGTTCAAACCTCGTTCCTTAATGTCAAATGGCGTCTGCTGGCATCTCTTCAAGCCCTGATCCTTAAAGTAAAGAAATGGTGTAAGCCTTCAGAAAGGAAGTGTCGTGTCACGTTGCATTTATCTTGAACGAAAAGAGAATCTTTTCGGTCATGGCTAATATAAAAAAACATTCCCAAGTTTGAGTATGGTAATGCTTGTATCAAATGTTAGATTGCAACCCATCTTCAGATTTAGAAATATTGTATGTGTTAGGGGCATTTATCCTTGAAACGAAAAGAGATTATCTTTTCTGTCATGAGCTTAATATAAACAAACACCTTCCAAGTTTTGAGCTCATGTAATGGCTTGTAATCAAATGTTTAGATTGCTACCCATCTTCAGATAAAAGGAAAATGTACGTGTTAGTCGTTTGATCCTTAATAACGAAAAAGAGAAAGAATCTTTTTAGTCTTGATGCTACTTTCGAAAACATCAAGTTGGTTAGCTCAAGTCGATGGCTTTCGTATTTTTAGTCCGATACAGTTTTTCAAAGAAAAGGGAGTGTACGCTCAGTGGCTTTATATTCAAAAGAGAGACATCTTCAGGTTGTTGACCATTCTCATTACATGCTTCTATTTTCCCATGCTTGTCGTTAGTTAAGTGGACCAACGAACTTTAGTGGTTTATAATTCACGAGAATCAAAAATGGCAATCGCATATGCAATTTTTGAAGGGGAGAATAGTGAATTAAATGTGATTAAAATGGTTTATCTTGGTCTTTGAATATGTATAAAATGGTCAAATGTGAAAGTGTAGGGTGTTAAATCTGTAAGGTGTTATATCTGTCTGTAGGGTGTTAAATCTGTCTGTAGGGTGATTTATTATGATAATTAAAATGCATTGGAATCTTGCTTATGTGTGATAGCAGTTGATATCTTGGATGGACGGGAATGTTAAACCGACTGCATGGCGGTTGAGATATGTTGGGCAGCGTCTTAGGCTATTGTCCATGACTTAAACCCAATGTCCATGTGACTTAATGTGGATTATCTTATGCTAATCTGAATATCACGGGGCATGTCAAACTCAAGGCGAACATCATTATCTAACGTTGGATTATATGCTATGTCTGTATAATCTTGTTGATATTCTTAACAGTACGATGGCAGAAGAGAGAATATTCCTACACCCCTCTGAACCTACAAGATGAGATGAACAGTCCTTCATTGCTCAGAACAGTTTCAGATTGGAAGGGAAAGAAACACTTCTCTAAGATCTACTGATGTTGCAGAAGAATCATATCTTCAACATTCAGTTGATATTTCCAGAACACCAAACTTCGTTAGCGGCATTCACTGCATCAGCAAAATGCCCTTTATCTACATTCAGCTGTTCTGGAATACTCTGACTCATGATGCAAAGACTGGGGTTTATAGCTTTCAAACTTGATGAAAAATGGTTTACTCTGAGTGCTGATCTTTTTTGGAAGGCCTTAGAGATCACTCCTGCATGACAACATCATCCCTAAACCAGACTTAGCTTTGGAATTAGGTAAAGCTGAAGAAGAAGCTGTTGCAAGAGAAGTTCATGCTACTCATGCAAGAATTGGGGTTCTGGACCCAGACCTGAGCCATGCAAGGAAGACCAGACTGGAATCAAACTCTGGAAAATACATGTGTCTCTTGCTGGACAACCCCTGAGCACTATGGATGATGAATTAACTGAAGCTGAGAAGAAGCTGTTTGCAGTGAAGTTCATGCTAATATGCAAGTATTTTTTTTATGTTCTGGGAACCAGACCTTGAGCCCATGCAAGAACAACGATAGATCAGACTGGGTCAAACTCTGGTAAATTAATGTGTCTTTTATGGACCAAACCTGAGCACATGGATTGAATGAATTCCTCGCGACAGTCTACCCAAAGGTTATGAAAACTGAAGCTCACAAAGACTTGAAGTGTCATCGAAGAAATCTGAAAGCATTCTTGGCTCTATGTATCCTTGAAAAATCCATCGAAGACACTGATACTGTGGGGATTAATTTTACTTTAGGACAACTCAAATCGATGTTGATCAGGAGAAAAGCTAAAGTTGTAGATGGTCTGATGCCACCATACAGATCCAAGTCATCAAACCGTCATGTCAACTACCTCAGTGATCGATCCATTCATCAGATGTCTCATCTAATTAGCAGTAATTAATGGGCAATCCGTCCACATTCAACTCTGGAAAAGCTCGAAGCTATAACAATACTCATCTCTCTGAATTCACTCCATTCATCGCCCTTCAGCTCTATGTGTGGCAAAGATTGGAGCAGAGATGTCTGAAGTGAAGAGACTGATCACTCTGCTGTGTTTGGCTTAAATAGAATCCAAGTTCTATGGCCTGATAATTATCTAGGAACAAAAACTGATAATGCTCTCTTAGGTTCTTGAACGACACACTGCAGATTTAAATCGAGAAAACACTTGTGCTGCTGGCTAGAGTCTATCCAGATCATGAATCCTGAAAAGAGTCGAAGGAATTATCAGACCAAAAAGGGAACAGGTAAGGGGAAACAAGATTCAAACTTACTTCAAATAGTCAACTGATAAAGTTGATCTGGAAGAATTTAATCTAAAGAGTGCTCTCTTCCCAAACACATATGAATAAGATCAAGGTCTGCAAACAGAAATACTGCCAATACCATCTATACCATGCACTTAGGGCTGTTTGATAGCAGATGAAGTTGCCATGGATAAGGAAGTTGCAGACATGGGTTAAAGATCCATAGAGAAAGCATGATAGTGATGATGTATGAGACGCATGATGATGATGAAGGCCCTCAGCTGGATCAAACGGTAAGTAGCAAGAGGAAGAAGACAAGATTAGGTGTTCCTAGGTCAGAATCTCAACCTTCTACAAAAGATGATGAGCAAAGTTCGAAGAAATCACGGAAGTCTGATGCATCTGCTTCCAAACAACATCCAAGCTTCCTCTACTGGATCGGAAGATCACGGACACAAGAGATGCTGAGTTGGACTCTCGATACAAGATCTGATCCCGAATAGAACCAGTCCAGAAACACTCTTTAGATAAACATTCCAATGATGGGATGTAGGGCACGTCTTCTAATCAGGAGAGGTCCACTTATAATGCCCACATTCCAAGGTGTCGACACACTTACGTGGTTTAAGCTATTCCGAAAGGCGTGGATGACCGCTTACACCTGAACCAGGAATGGACATTCCCCGATTGATTTCCCCCCCCCGGATACTAGAGAATAACTGGGCAGATACATACGACACATCGTATCAAGTTTCCCACGGATGAACAAGCTTCAAAAGGATAAGACGTATTATGATATTGGGTCATTCATCAATGGTTCATGAGACAAAATGCGAAAGAAGTAGTCTGCAAAGCTGATTTAGAGGATGTAGGACAGTGAGCATTTTGACAGAGATGTTAACTTACTGGGGATGATAATGGGAAAACTAAGCCGGATCCTGAAAGAAATATATAAGTAAAGATGAACCAGGAAAAACTACTATGGAAACCGAATTTGAATCGATGGTCACTGTTTTCTATCCAACAGTTTCTTATCTGTTCTTTTATGATTACTTCAGTATCGATCTCTCATCTCCTAACCAGTATCCCTCCCTGTCAGAATCATTCATTACAACTTTCACACCAACATCCGCACTTCGCAGAGAGTTCAGTTCTTGAAAATCGGTCAAGTCACCGACTCCTTGTGCATTAGTTCAGGACCTGCGCCTTCTTTGATGGACTCTGGTACATCAGTTCAGGACTGTGCAAATTCAGTTTCCAAACCATTATGTATTCCACCATCAAAGAAAGCCTATGAGATATTGTTGTAACTATTGTAAATGTGTACTATATCTTCCACCCACGAAACTTGTTTCCCCTCAGTTCCGGTAGCTATTGTTGCTTAAAGAAGCTATTGATCCAGTTGGTTCATCCTTCATCAAATAACAATGAATCAAGGATGAACAAATCTACTAGTACTTCACCAACAAAATCAGGAAATTCAATCTAAGTCACTCATCAAGGTGTTAAAGAATAAATTCATGGACATCAAATGAATAATTTATATGCACCCCTTCCTTAATTTTTCTTCAAACTCTAGTTTGAAGAAACTAATTGACAAGGGGTCATTCCATTAAATTATGCATCATCTATTCAAAATGTTTTATTCTATCACTAAGTTTGACCAGAATCACTCATTGGAGACTGTTATTGTGTCTTCTCGTCCAATTTTCAACTAGTATCTACTAAGAACAGGCCATTTGGAAGTACTTTGCGGCAAAAAGAAAATCAAACTCCATTTCTGGTGTGAAACTGGTATGGTGAGAATCTACTATCTCAAAGATAGTTTTGGTGTCTGAACAATTTTGTTCAGGACCCGTGCCTCAATTCATGGCTCCTGATCATAGCAGTTCAGGACCCGTGCTTCATGAAATGATGTCTGATCACAACAGTTCAGTCCTCGCTCCACAACGACAAGAGATGTCTGTTGAAAATGTCTCTTCAGGCCTCGTTCCTCAAGGACAAAAGGCGTCAGATTATGACAACTCTGACCCCGTGCCCCCAAGACAAAATGTTGTTCCTACAGCAGAGAAGACAGATTCGTCACAACAAGGGTTGGAATTTCTCTTCAGTCCTTTACTTGAAGAATATTACAATCCAACACACGGTCAAGCTGAGGAAAACAACAATAATCAAGCACCGAATGCATCGTTTCAAGAAGATGAATTTATCAATCCTTGTTTGTGTACTCGGGTACAAGGTAATTGGTGAGTCTTCCTCACGCAACATTGATAATACCGATGTGCATTCATTTCAACCACAAAGTCATGATTACCGATGGACCAGAGATCATCCATTAGAACAAGTTCGTGGAAATCCAACCATGCCAGTTCAAACAAGACGACAGCTTGCCGCAGATCCTGAAATGTGTATGTTCGCGCTCACGGTGAGTATTGTTGAACCGAAGAACATTAAGGATGGCAATTGGTGATTCTGCAATGGATCGAAAGCACATGCGGATGAACTTCATCAGTTCGACAGAATAAACGTCTGGGAAACTCGTCGACATAACCATTTTTTTGGGCAGATGGTTATTAAGCTATTGTGGTTTGGAAGAAAAAAAAAGGTAATGAAAGATCAGACTGTAATTCGCAACAAAGCACGACTTGTTGCTAAAGGTTATGCTCAGGAAGAGGGTATTGATTTTGAAGAATCATTTGCTCCAGTTGCTCGCTTGGAAGCAGTTCGGATTTTTGTTGCCCACGCAGCACACAAGTCTTTTCCAATCTATCAGATGGACGTGAAAACGGCATTTCTTAATGGTCCACTGAAGGAAGAGGTTTACGTTGCTCAGCCGGAAGGGTTCGTTGATCCAGATCATCCAGAAAAAGTCTACCTTCTAAGGAAAGCTTTGTATGGATTAAAGCAAGGCTCCAGAGCCTGGGTGATGAACTATCAAACTTCTGATGTCAAAGGTTTTTTAAAGGTACAATTGACACTTTATTCAAGATAAAATACGGGGAGGATATTATAATCGTGTCAGATTTGCGTTGATGACATAATTTTTGTGTTACAAAACCTAAATATCAAAAAGATTTGAAAGTTAATGCACAGTAGATTTGAATGTCCTTAATGGGGGAGATTAGATGGAATTCTTGCCTCAAGTTATTGAGTCGAACGAGGAAGTTCGGTCACTCTACGATGGAGCTTCGGTCTTTAATTAGTTAATGTTGTAATAGTATAATATCGGGAATCGGGCTCGATAGTTAATCTAATATTGTATATGTTTCGGGTTTAATCCCAAGCAAAACCCGAGCCCGGGTCCTAGTCAAATATCCCGCGCGTCATTTAACGCGACGGGGTATATAAACTCTTTTCTATTTAGAAAAGAGTAAGTTGTTTCATTTTAAATAATTCCACTTTCCTATTTTCTCTCATCTCTCTCTCTCCTTTCTCTCTCTACAAAACAACTCACCTCTCTTCTCTTTTCTAGTTCGATTCGTGTATGATATATATGTTATGAAGTGTTAACGGGATCCTACAATTGGCATCAGAGCTACGTGTGGATTCGTGTGGTAAAACAAGCTCAAATTCGTCCTTAATTTGGCTTAGAAAAACCCTACGGTTCAAAAAAATTTTGGGCTTATTTCTTGGTTAATCTTGATCTTTTCTTGTTATACACATCAAAAAGGTTAGATTGTTGCTATCTCGTGTGTTAAACAAGCTCCTAGCTCGAAATATAAGCTTTTAAAGCTTAGTGTTCTTCGTGGTGGGTTGCTCAATATTGGACGATTTACAAAGAAATACGAGTTAAGGTGTGTTTAAATTTGATTTACAACTTAGATATTGTTTGTTCAGCCTTTGTCGTGTTAATAAAAGCTCATTTAGTGAAAACTTGCAAAATTCGTACTTGCATTCTTCGTGGCGGTTTGACAGAAAAGGGACAAGATCCACGATTTAAGGAAGTTTGTCAAGCGGACGGTTTACTAAGGTCACGCGGGGTTGCCAAAAACAGCGGTTTATTTGCTAAAAAAGGCGGTTTGCTAACGGCGGGTTGCTAACGGCAGTTGCTAACGGCGAGTTGCAACGCGAGATGCTAACGGCGAGTTGCTAACCGGGCGATATGCTAAACAGTGAGATTGCTAATATTGCAGCGGTTTGCTAAGATTTGTTTTGTGTGAAAAAATGGTTTCAGTAAAACAGCCATAACTTTTGATCCGTAACTCCGTTTTAGGCCCGTGACCTCTCAAATCGAAGAGAAAAACGAGACGGATCACGCTGTAACCACTTTTAGTTGGTTAAGGATTTTCCAAGGCCCAAAAAGCTCGTTTACTATGATTTATTGACATTTTTCAGTTTTTTGGAATTTGTGTTAGACTTGTTTTTGTTCTAGCTCACGGCCCATCCGTATTTTGAGGCCCGTTTCAGTTTGGTGAGCCTATTTAAACAAACAGCTTTAACCCTAGCCAGAAAATTATCTGTTTTTACCAAATAAAAACATTGCTCGCTGTTCGAATCAAATCATTCACGGTTTTCTATTGATTTTGTAAAATCCCGTTAAATTTTTATCGGTTTTAATCATAGACGTGTAAAATCCCGTGAATGTGACCTGCCTACAAGACTACAACCTCAATCACATCATATCCACTTAAGATCCAACAACTTTCACTTCAACTCACGATAAAATGGAGAAGAAAGATACCTTATCTTCGTGTTCAGATTAAAAAATGCAAACTAATTCAGACAAAGCAAAAGAAAGTCCGCATGGTTTCTGTTTCAACAACTTCATTCATACCTCAAAATTGTCATTCAAACAAACGACTTAAAAGAAAGTCGAACCGAGGAAGGGATTCAAACGCGCATATTGCAACACTCTTAGTCAAGATCTAGAGACTTTCACGGGCACAATGTTCCAGTACATGGATCCAACAATCAAAATCGAACTGACAACGAAGAATTTCAAGAGATTAGATCCATGTATGACTTTTTGAAAGTACTCCAACACAGTTATAGATGTACATCAAGTCCACGTTTATTGGATGATGATATGTTGACATACACGCAACAAATATCCTACAATACATCAAGCTCGCTATTCCAGACTTCCGTGACATACTGATCCAACACATGGAATCTGTTAAGAAGTCCGATGTGAAAGAGCACAAAAAACATAAAATGGAGTATGAAAGAAGGTGAATAAAGACAAATCCACAACAGAGAAAAGCAACTGAAACGAGAATGCATTGGATGCTGATGCTAGTTCATTTATCATTGAAAGCAATGGGACATAATCAAAAGAGAATGATACAAGGCATGCAAGATCATGGAATGGATTGCACATGTTGATGATCAGATATCCAAACCCATATAATATAAGAGTCCAATGGCTGAGGTACAAATGACTGCATTATGAATAATGTTTCTGCTACAGGACTAACAAGCATACTGAGCAACCTGAATTCAATAATGAAGGAAAGGTTGACCAGAATGCTGAACAATGTCATGACATACTCCCTTGCCTGCTAAATAAACTATGACAAAGAGAATTGAACACTCAGATCAATCACTCGCAGTCGAAAATTTGTCTCAATCAAAAAGAATCTTGCCCCAGTTTCAAAAATATTTTGGAAAACTCGAAGCACATTGTATCAATCTTGAACTACAATTACAAATGGAAAACAATGTTTTAAAATCAGGGCAACAAAGTCAATTTTTGAAAGAAAAAGGTAATGAATCCAAGTTAAAAATGACATCGATGTAATTGAAACAATAAACATCGGATTGGAACATAGTGTGGCTAAATTACTCGCAGAGAATGAGCAGTTACATAAAGAAAAAGAGCACTTGAAACAGACTTACAAAGATCTTTTTGATTCTATCAAAAGGACACGAGTTCAGACCAAAGACCAAAATGACTCTTTAATGGCACAATTGAACAAAAAGTCTAATGAAAATGCTGATGTACTAGCTCAGATTCATAAAAAGGGGTTTGCAATTGCAGCATTAAAAAATGATTTAAAGGAAAACTAAACATGAAAAGTGTGAATACTAAGTTTTGCCAAAAGACCATCAATCTTGGAAAACCGTTGGACAACACTCAAAAACCAATGCCTGTTGTTAGACAACAGACTGCGTATAATTCTGAAAGACCTAGATTTTCAAACCACGGTTTGCCTCCCAAGTTGATGTGAACAACGACTTGTCAAAACCAGTCACTATCACATTATCTACCTAAGAAAGAGAATATGGCCCCCTGCAAAACCTCATCACATGAATTGCACCACACGCACATCAAGGTAAAGCCTTAAACGACATGTTCATAATCACTACCTAGAGGAGTCTAAAAAATAGGCACAATAACATCTAGGAACTCTAGAAATTTTTCTGAATCCAAACATTTTGTTTCTCGACATGTCAGAAATGTGTCTTTAATGCCAATCATGATTCTTGTGTAATAAAATTCCTAAAAGAAGTCAACTCACGTGCTAAGGTTCCATCCAATAAGACAATAACAAGAAACACACCCGTAGAGCAAACAAGTTTGCAAAGAAACCAGAAAGACAATCCCAAAAGACATAGGTTTTCAATCAAAAACACTTCCATTTGCATAAGTAAACAATGACTTCATAGATCCTGTCTAAGTGGAACGGCCGGTTAAGTTTTCAAAATGTGGCTAGATGGTCTCCAACAGAAAAGACATTTCGCCTCTAGCACAACAAAAGGATGAAATTGAAACCCCCAAATTTTCAAAGTCAGATATCCCTAACCAATGTGAAAGCGAACAAGCTCTTAATGTCAGTGCAGGTACTCTCTTAAGTACAGGTACATCGTTCTATCCTACAGAGGAATGACTCAGAGTTTGGTTGCGAAAAAGAAAGATATCTCAGAAAACAGGGCTTCAAGGAATTTTGATCTGATGATCACACAATGACGTTTGAACACAACAGTTCAAGCCTCGGTCATCAATGTCAAATGACGTTTGAACAACGCAGTTCAAGCCTCGTTCTTCATCAAATGGCGTCTGCTGAAAATAACACTTCAGGCCCCATTCCTCAATGTTCAAAAGACGTTTGATCGAGAGGCAGATCAAGCCTCGGTCTTCATGGCAATGACTTCTGATCATAACCGTTCAGAACTCAGAATTCAAACACAGCAATGAACAGCCAAGTTTTTTTTTTTTTTTTTTTTTCAAAGCTGGTTCCAAAAGTTGTTCCTTAAGCAAACAAGATAGCTACGTCACGACAAGAGTTGGAATTACTATTCCACCTTCACATAGCAATGCTGAGGACAACAGGTATATATATATACAAATACAAAATCAGAAAAACAGAAAATTTCTAAAAAGATTCTTCTCGACATGTCTCTTGGAATCGATAACATTTACGTGCTTAGAAATGTCGATTAACATTGACACGGGTGTGTAAATGAAGTTCGAGCGAGAGTTTCAAATAGTTTCAAAACATGTCATTTCTAATTTTCTAAATGGCTTATGTGCAAATGTCAGTACATAACCCGGACTTCAAATAAAGGAAAGTTTATAACTTATCCTCACAACGAGAAAATTAACGTTTCTCGGTCTTGAGCTGTTTTAACAAGACATTCAATGTTTTTATCTCAAGAAAAAGGAAAGTGTACGTTTCAGTGCGCTTACCCTTACCGTTAGAAGAGAAGTCCTCTAACATCTGTTTCTTTTCAAAAGTTAACAAAAAAACAATTTTTCAAAATTTCTCGATGACAATCTTAATCTTTCAAAATTGTGTGTTCAACATTCTACCCTCACAATTTTTAAAAGACAACAATTCTCAATTGTCCTATTTCTTGAGGGGGTATTTTTCGAAACAAAGTTTTAATGTTCTTAGGATACAATCAAACACCGACATAAATATATAACCTCTTATGTATTCAAATCATATCAAAAAGTCCAAATCATTCATGCTGACCATATTTTTCCTCACCCCCCTCCCACAATTTTTTCAAGACATATTCTTTATTCACAAGGTATTTCAAAAAACAAATTATATTATTATTTAAAATAGTGGAGAAAATGTAATAAAAATATTATATATACGACTCAATGTCTGAAGAAAAGGTTTTATATGGTCGGATAGTATACCCAACAACTCTTACTTTCACGACGATATCTGAAGTCATAAGGTGGTTTAGTTTAGGAATCAATCCTTATTATCCAACCAGAACCAGAGGATCTACCCAAGGATTAATTCCCAAAGTTAGAAATAGCAGTCATTAGGTATGATTAAGGAGATGAATGTATAATGTGAACTAATGCCGCCTAAGATAGAGTTAACAACTGGAAACAATCATACAAGGTGTTAGTAATGACGTCTTGGTAATCATTGAAGGCGTTGAAGAATTAAAAAGAAATGTATGGATAAAGGGAGTAAACAAAGAAGCCCTCCACCACATCTTAAGGCAGAAACCGGTTCGATACCATATGCTGTTCAAAACACCAAGTTGAATGCTTACATGAATACGACATCCAGGGACCCATTGAATGCAATGCACAACCCTTCCCACCCATTCGGGTTTCTCTCAACAGAAACTTGTCTCCATTTGTCACGGAGATACAAACACACTTATCTATGACACATCGTACATTCCGAGATCGTAATATTTAATAGGTGCCAATCTGCCAGCTCCGAGTAACTAAAACTAAAATGCACTAAATCGAGTCTAGAGCTAAAATCAATAAAAATCTCGTTAGGACACATTCCATTTCAAACACTTGTTGAACATCATCAAGTTCACAAGCTGTTATCAAGAGTCCTACGCAATATCATTGTGATATTTGCCAGAACATCCGAGTGATACTAATGTATTTACAATGAAGATGGAAATCCTGCTTGAGCCAGCATCAAACAAGCTCTTGGTAGGTGACTTGCGAGATTCTATATGAATCAAACTTGTGACAACTGGATATCGATTTGGTCCAGTAAATGAATTGACGATTGATGAATTTTGATAAAAACATGACACTCTCGATGTGTTACAAAAACTCTTTAACGAGTGACACGTCGATTGATTTTCAAATCAATTTTCTCGTTTATCACTAACGTAAACCTGCAGTAAACATGGTGAACAACCCAATCCCCATTCAAAATGTCACAAATCTACAAAGACATACTATCTAGAAAGCTCAAGATTGAAAGACAAAGACTTCCGCTAACTCTGATTTGAAGCTTTCAAGATAATGCAAAAGTATGAGCATGTTGGTCAAAAACAAAAGATCGCAAGATGGCAAAGACGATAAAGACAATGACAAAGGCTCAAAGTCAAGATCGCAAAGCATGAAGGAAAAAATTTACAACAAATAACGAAGACAAAGACCACGAACACTCGAGCTTAAATGACAAAAGCAATCTCACTAATCTCATGAAGAAGTGTCATCAATGAACTCACTTCGGGGGAGATTGTTAGCCTCAATTTTATTGAGTCAATAAAGGAAGCTCGTTCCCGTGTTCAAGACCTCACTTCGGGGGAGATTGTAGCCTCAAATTTTATTGAGTCGAACAAATGAAGGTTCGGTCACTCTACGATGAGCTTCGGTCTTAATATTTAATGTTGTAATAGGATAATATCGGGAATCGGGCTCGATAGTTAATCTAATATTGTATATGTTTCGGGTTTAATCCCAAGCAAAACCCGAGCCCGGGTCCTAGTTAAATATCCCGCACGTCATTTAACGCGTCGGGGTATATAAGCTTTTTCTTACCATAGAAAAATCTAGTTGTTTTCATTCTAATAAATCTTTCTCTTTTCTTTTCTCTCTAAATTCTCTCTCCTCTTTCTCTCTCTAAACAACTCACTCTCTTTCTCTTTTCTATTCGATTTCGTGTTTGATTATATGTTATGAAGTGATATCGGGATCCTACAAGTATGTTGAATCTCTTGAAGATGAAATTGATGAACTTGAATCTGATAAGGCAGAATTTTCCAACATGTATGATATGCTTTTGCAAGAATGTGTGTCAAATGATATTATGTGTTCATATTTGCAATCTTCATCTGATTTAGATGAGATCACTAAATTACAATGCTTATATCTTTATAAAGTCAGGGAATGTGACTGTCTTGCACAAAAGCTTTCTGAACAAACTGATTTTGTAAGTAAAGAGATTTACACTGAGCTTTTACGAAGTTTTGCTAAATTAGAAAAACACTCAATTTCTCTTAAAATCGCTTTACAACAATGTCAAGAACAACTGAAAAATGACACAGTTTGCAAAGAAAAAACGTCAAATGTATTTCGAAAGGAACGTGAACAATATTTTGAAATACAAGATTTGAAAGCTCAACTGTAAGACAAGAACATTGCAATCAGTGAGTTAAAGAAACTTGTTGACAAATGCAAAGGAAAATCTATGGATACTAAGTTTGATAAACCATCTGTTGTTCGACAACCAAATGCTTAAAGGATTCCAAAACCATCAGTTTTAGGAAAATCGGCTCCTTTTTCAGACTCTCTTGAGAGAATAAATTTTGCAAAGAAAAAGTCAGTTTTAATAACTAATGAGTCAGAGGGTTTATCAAAACCAGTCACTCTATAGAATTTGCCTCAAACAGCAACGCAAGCTGTAAGAAACACAAATGTGATTAAACCAGGCATGTATCGAATTGCAAGTAGTACAACACAAACTAGAGCACCACAGTTGACTCAGACTTTTAGGAATACTAATCCTCGCATGTCTACATCTATAGGAGTAGCTCACAAAACTAATGTTAGCAGGCCACAGCCTAGGAGCAATCAAATGAAAGATAAGGTCCTGCCAACTACTAGTCAAGTGAAGTTTAAGAAGACTGAAGTAGAAGACCACCTTTCTACAATGATTTTCACATATTTCTAACAAACAAAGTCGTAACTTCGTGGTAATGACAGTTTAAATTCCAGAACTTCGAATGTTAATGTTGTTTGTGCTACTTATGGAAAATGTGTGTTTAATTCGAATCATGATGCTTGTGTTTCTAAGTTTTTGAATGACGTGAATGCTAGAACTAAGAAGCCTAATGTAGTGCCTATTAGTGCTAGAAAACCCAAAAGTCAAGCGAAAAAATCTATTGCAACACCCCATAAGAAAACAGTTGCATTTGAATCCACTACTACAAATTCTAAGAGTTACTATAGGATGCTATATAAGAGAACTAGTAAGGCGTGGAAATGGTGGATAGCACAACAATGCCCATCAGCATAAACATGGATTTTCCTAAGCACAAAAGAAGTGGTACCTAAAGATATGGAATAAGGTTGACTAAGACAGTTAGTTTTGCCATATATAATGTATCTAGGATAACTAATGTCTTAAAAACAAACACTTTAGGATCCAATTTGTCATGTATTTCATCATCCTCTAATTCTCTTACAGATTGTACAACTCATCCTATTCATTGTTGACTCAAGATGCACAAAGCACATTGACGGCATTCTACACTGTTGTGCTGTGCAATTTGTTGAAAAATATTTGGGTACCATTCGTTTTTGGCAATGATCAATTTGCTTCAATTCTTAGTTATGGAAATTTGGTTCAAGGAAATATTATGATCAACAAGGTTTATTACGTCGAAGGTCTCAATCACAATCTTTTCTTGGTTGGTCAATTCTGTTATGCGGATTTGGAGGTTGCATGTTTAGAAATCTACGTATTTTTTAGAGATCTTTATGTGGAAACGACTTACCTAACCGGATAATCTTGATTTCTCTTCAAGAAACATCTTTCACAACTCCAATCTGTCACATGGCTAAAGCCTCACCAACTCAAGCATGGTTTATGGCATCAAAGACTTTCTCATCTCAACTTCGACTACCTCAACTTGCTTTCCAAGAAAAGATTTGTGATTTGGTTAACCAAACTAAGTATGTCAAGGAGCAACTATGTTCCTCTTGGGAAGTGAGTAAAGCAAAAAGAAGTTCATTCAAGTCAAAGATTGTTCCAAGTTCAAAAGGTCGATTGAATTTGCTTCACATGGACTTATGTGGTCTAATGCGGGTTGCTAGCATAAATGATAAGAGATATATTCTGGTAATTGTCGATGACTACTCCAGATATACTTGGAACACGAAGTCTTCTAACGTTTCCCAATGGATGAAACACCAGAAGTTTTAAAAGACTTTCTCATGATGATCCAAAGAAATCTTCAAAGCCCGGAGAATTCTGTTCGCAACTGACATAGTCACAGAGTTACTTAACAAGACACTTAAATGCATTCTATAAAGATGAATGAATTGGAGCATCAAACTTCCTACACCTCAAACACTTGAACAAAAATGTTGTTGAAAGACAAACTGCACTCCATTGTTAGGCAAAGCTCAAACAATGCTTAGCGGCCTTCTAGAAGCTATCCTTTATTCTTTTGGGCTGAAGCAATTGCAACCGTATGCTATACTCAAAACAGATCCATCATTATCCCAACTCATGAGAAAATGGCATATCACATCATTAATGACAGAAAACCCTCAATTAAACACCTTCACATCTTTGGTTGCACATGTTACCTAACCAGAGATGGTGAAAACTTGAATAAGATGAAAGAAAAAGGATCCGTGGCATTTTGTGAGATACTCCACTCATCAAAAGGATATCGTATTCTATAACAGAGAGAACACTATAGATATTTAAATCCATTCATCACATATTTGATGATATTAAAGAGATGCAGAGACGATTTTTGTTTTCTATGAACACTTCAGGCCAAGTGTCACAACGACAAAAGGCGTCAATTATATAACCTGACCCCAACACCAGAACTACAAAATGTGTCTCCTTCATCAGATACAACGTACCATCACAAAGGAGTTGGAATCTTCTTTCGTCCCTTTGTATGATGAATTTTTCAAAGATGGTACTTCTCGTATCAACAAGTCTTCTCTCCCACCGATCAATCAAATTCAAAAGACACTCTAGCCATTCAACCGCATTTCAACCTACATCAGAACCGACAACTCCAACAAATGTTCATGCAGAGTAAAACAACGATAATCAAGCAGATTTTACCAATCCTTTCTGTACACCTGTATAAGAAAATGTTGAGTCTTCCTCACGCAATATTGGTACTTCAAATGTGCATACCTTTAATCAACCTCAATATCATAATAACCGATGGTCAAGTGATCACCCTTAACTCAATTTGTGGCAAACCATCTAAAGCTCTTGCAAACAAGACAACAATTTGCCACAGATGATCCTGAAATGTGTATGTTCGCACTCACCGTGAGTATTGTTGAACCGAAAAACATTAAGGAGGCAATGGCTGATTCAGCATGGATAGAAGCAATGCAGGATGAACTTCATCAGTTTGACAGACTACAAGTCTGGGAACTCGTTGACAAACCTTTTGGCAAGAACGTAATCAAGCTAAAGTGGTTATGGAAAAACAAAAAGGATGAAGACCAAACTGTAATTCGCAACAAAGCACGACTTGTAGCAAAGGGTTATGCTCAGGAAGAGGGTATTGATTTCGAAGAATCATTTGCTCCAGTTGCTCGCTTGGAGGCTGTCAGGATCTTTATCGCATATGCTGCACACAAGTCTTTTCCAATTTACCAGATGGACGTGAAAACGGCATTTCTTAATGGTCCATTGAAGGAGGAGGTTTATGTTGCACAACCAGACGGATTCGTTGATCCTGATCATCCAGACAAAGTTTACCGTCTAAGGAAAGCTCTATATGGATTGAAACAAGCTCCGAGAGCCTGGTATGATGAACTCTCAAAATTCCTGATTTCCAACGGTTTTACTAAAGGTATCATTGACCCGACTCTATTCACGATAAAATACGGGGAGGACATTCTACTTGTGCAAATTTACGTTGATGACATTATTTTTGGTTCCACAAACCCTAAATTTTCAAAACGTTTTGAAAAATTAATGCACGGTAGATTTGAGATGTCCTTAATGGGGGAAATGAAATTCTTTTTAGGACTTCAGATCCACCAATCCCCACGAGGTATTTTTATCAATCAGGCCAAATATACTTTAGAGATTCTGAAAAAACATGGTATGGAAAAAGGACAAAGCATTGGTACACCAATGGCTACGAAACCTAAATTAGATGCAGACTTGAGTGGTGAACCCGTAGACCAAACTGACTATCGTAGCAAAATCGGGTCACTCATGTATCTGACATCTAGTAGACCAGACATAGTGCAAGCTGTATGTTATTGTGCAAGATATCAAGCAAGACCGACTGAAAAACACCTCAAAGAGGTTAAAAGGATCTTTCGATACTTAAGAGGTACCATTCACATGGGACTCTGGTATCCGAAGGGTTCTGGCTTTGAACTAACAGCTTTTTCAGATGCCGATCATGCCGGTTGCCTTGATACTCGCAAAAGCACTTCTGGAGGAATACAGTTCCTAGGTGATAAGTTAGTCAGCTGGATGTCAAAGAAGCAGGACTGTACTGCAATGTCATCAGCAGAGGCTGAATACGTGGCGTTATCTGCAAGTTGTGCTCAAGTAATGTGGATGAGGACACAGCTTAAGGATTATGGCTTCAACTACAACAAAATACCATTGTATTGCGACTCTCAGTCAGCCATAGCAATATCATGCAACCCCGTGCAGCACTCCCGTACCAAGCATATCCATACTCGGTATCACTTCATAAAGGAACAGGTTGAAAACGGTATAATTGAATTATACTTTGTCAGAACTGAATACCAATTGGCTGACATGTTTACTAAAGCCCTTCCCGAAGAAAGGTTTCAGTATCTCGTCAGACAAATTGGTATGAGATGTTTGACTCCAGCAGAACTGGAGGTTCTGACAAAAGAATCTGCTTGATGCCTTATCAAACATCAACATGTACATATTTTTGAAAAAAGAAAAATACAAAAATATAAAATTTCAAAAAGAAAAATACAAAAATAAAAATCAGAAAATGTTTCAAAAAATATTCTTCTCGACATGTCTCTTGGAATCGATAACATTTACGTACCTAGAAATGTTGATTAATATCGACACGGGCGTGTAAATGAAGTTCGAACAGGAGTTTCAAATGCTTTCAAAACATGTCATTTCTAATTTTTCTTAAATGCTTATATGCAAATATCAGTACATTAACCCGGACTTCAAATAACAGGAAATCTATCTACTAAAGATAACTTTATCCTAACAACGAGAAATTCAACTTTTCTCGGTCTTGAGCTGTTCTTACAGAGACATTCAAAGTTTGAGCTTCAAAGAAAAATGATACTGTATGCACCCAAAGTGCGCTTACCCTTAGAGTTGGAAGAGAATTCTTCTAACATGATGTTTTTCAAAATGTTGAACACAATTTTTCAATAATTTCTCACTGATGATTCATAATCTTTCAAAATTGTGTGTTCAACACTCACATCTTTCAAGGGGGGTTTTTTTCGGAAAAACAACTTTGACATGAGTTTGGATTCATCTTCTCACGACCATCTATGTATTCAAACCATTCAAAAAAGTCTCTTAATAACTACAGATAATAATACAATTTCAAATAAAAGATATTAATAAGATGGACTAATGTTCAACCTCAATTTATATTCATTTTACAACTTGGTATCATTGTTTTTTGTGTCAAACATATGTAAAATTAAGGGGAGCAAGTTTATGTTCCATGTAATTCATGCTAAGTAAAAGATTTCCCATGTATTTCCAAGACAAATTTTTAATCACAAAGACATTTCAAAAAAATAAGTGCATTAGTATTTAAAATAAGGGAGAAATGTAATTTGAAAATGTATCTTGAAAATAATAATTGATCTTATCGGACTCAAAGAGCTATTCGAAAAGGTTTATGGTTACGATGTCATACCCTACAACTATCTTATTTCACGCCGATTATGAAGTCATAAGTGGTAAGGTTATGGTATTGTCCTATGATCTAACCCAGAACGGAGGGATCTACCAAGGACACTCCATATTAGAAAATAGCAGTCCTTAGGTATGATTGGAGATGAATGAGTATAAGGAATAATGCCGACTAAGTAATGAGTTAACACTAGAACAATCACAACAAGGTGTTAGTAATGACGTCTTGGTAAGCATTGAAGGGGTTGAAGAATGAAAAAGAAATGTAATAGAGAAAGTTCTAAAGAAAGCAGCTGGTGTGGAAAGTTTTACAACACGTAAAATATATATATAATATATCAATTCCAAGAGCTATTAGAGAAAATTCCCTAAGGAAAATTCACTCTCAAAATATATATAATATAATATATATGACGAATATTAACCGGTAATATGATCACCCGGGTCCGTTTCCCAACGACTAGCTGAAATTGAAACCGCTCGTATTAAGGTCCGGATTCTGATTTGAATGAGTAAATGGATGATTTGATAGTCTAAAGCAACAATTAAAATGGACAATTAAAAACAATTAAACAATTAAACGAATACGAAAATCAAATAAAACGCAACTAATAAGCAAGTAAACTAATTTTAATCCCTAAAAATGTAAACTAAAATTCTAAACCTAAGTTAAGACAAAAGAAAATTTTAGGAAAAAGAAAAACATTTTTTTCTTTGATTATTTTTGAATTAAAAACTATAAAACTATTAAAAATAAAGTCTTAAAAATTTTATAAAAAATTACTCTAGTTAAAGAAAATGTGCAGAAATTTTCTAAAAATAAAAGCCCTAATTTTTATCTTTTTATAAAAGTTTAATTGAACTAATTAAAACCTAACCCTAATTATTAATTAAAACTAAGCAAACTAATTAAAAACTAACTTAGGGACTAACTGTGAAAAAGACTTAAGGGCTAACGGAGCTAAAACATTTAACGGGCAAGGATTAACTGAGAAACAACTAAAACAAAAATAATCAGGAATGGTCCCTGAGAACTTACCCCGACAACAAACTAAGTCCAATTATAAGCTCAAATTCTAAAAGTGCTTATCACTAAAAACTTAAAAGAGCAAAGTTGTAAAGGAAGCTAGTAGGAGCAAAATTAATAAAACTACTTGGGCTGAAAACAACAAAATAAGCTCATAAAACTTTCTTTTGAACTGACTTCAGAAGTGGGGGTTAACCCTTGGTTTTAGAAAATAAGCTATAAAATGACTCAACACTAGATCAAAATGTATAAAGAAAGAGAAGTTTCAATGATTTAACCTAAAAAGAAAAGATAATAGAGCTTAAGGAACTTTAGACTACTGACAAATGAGGGAGAAACAAGACAAACTCAGAAAATAAGCATTTCGCACAAAAGCCAAATGAGGCATAAAAGCTTAAAAAACTAAACTAGTCTCTAAAACTTTAAGACTTATTAAAATACTTATAAATCATCTAATAAGCGATATAAATCAATACCCATAACTAATTACAAATTAAAATCCTATAATTTCTAAGTACTGTTTTTGGGTTTTTTAAGTACTTTTAGACAAGCAAATAGCGAGGAGAAATAAGCTAGAAAATGAAATCTAAGACTTATTCCTATATTAAGATAACTAGACTTTAAAATGCTAAAAATGAAGCTAATAAATCCTAACAATTCGGCTTAAATTGAGATTTTGAATATCAAGCAGTACTAACAACCTATACTCGCTGATGCAAAAAGTTCCTTTTTAAACAGCTGAATGGCTAAGAAAATAAGCATGTAAATGAGTAACTAACACTTAAACCATATCAAGCTAATCTAGATACTTCTAAACTAATTTAAAAACCTAAATCCGTATTTTTTACTCAACTAAAAATTAAGCCAAAAGTAGCGGTACTAACTAGTGACAGCAGTACTAACTTTTTAGTTAGTACTGGTGCACTTTGGACAAATGCAAACCAAGAGTTAAGCTATGAAATAAGCTAGAAAGTGTAAACTGAAACTAAATTTATAACAAGCTATTACTAAACTTAATCCTACTTGAATTTAAGAACCTAAAAACTATGAGTTCCTAGCTAAAATCTAAGCTACAGTTACTAACTTTTTTGTTAGCTACTGTAGCAGGACTAACTTATGTTAGTACTGGTGCACTTCACAAGTCAAAACGAAAATGCAGGTTTCCTAAGGGAAACACTGCACTAAAACACACTCAAATAGAGTGTTTAAACAAGGTCCAAGCAAAATCTAAGTCTTGGAGGGATTAGATCGTAATTCCCACAGCCAAAAGTCTAAGACAGAATGTCCTGGTGCTGGAACCATTATAATAAGTCATAACTTTTTGAAAAATGAAAATTAACTTTTGAAAACTCTTTGCCTAATGATTTTAAATCAAATCTAAGCTGACTTAAACAATTTCAAAAACTCACTTTGACTTTGGGAGATCAAAATAGCTTAAACCAAACAACCACTTTAAGACTAAGAATTTATGATTAACTACTAAGTTGGAAATCTAGTACTAAGTGCTTAATACAACAATTAACAGATAAAACTACTTTAATAAGCTTGATTCAAACAACTAAATAAGCAATAATCTAGACTTAAGCTATTTTCCTAATATTTTTGGTTTTTTAAGGTTTTTTAGACAATAATATGAAACTCTATGATTTAACTAAGAAAATTTGAAAACATATAACAACTAAGAAGATGATTTAGCTAGATAACACTCAAATAAGCACTATAAGCAAAAGAAATAAGCAAATACAGCAATCTAAATATAAAAGCAATGAATCATTATTTTAAGCTAGATTAAAGAAAATGAAAGAGACACTTACAATACTCCGTCAGCCTAAACAAGAGGACTAATAAATGCAGCTACAAGCTCCCTAGCTATTAGATAAGCTAGGGTAAAGGTCCTTGGGATTCTCTTCCAATTTAAGATCCACTTCCAAAAAGCTCATATCCAATAATGTTCATATTAAATGTAAGTTTAAACTGATTAAGTTTAAGTAAGATTAATTCTGAATTCAATAAGCTCTATTTCTGCTTATAGACTGAAAGAACTTAAAAGGAGCTTATTACAGGCTTATGAGAAATAGCTTAATATTTGAGAAGCTTTAAGAGTGAGATTTAAAAAGCTTTAAAACTGAATTTCATTAATAGAAGAGACTGATTACATTGCTTAAAAAAATACAAAACTTTTAAGTAGAATTACGAAATTAAGCTAGACTAAAAATTACTAAAAAAAACTCGATCTCCCATGTGTGTGAGAGGTGAGGCCTATTTATAGCGCCAAGCTGAAGCTTCCAGACCCTTTTCCTTTGCTCTCCAATCTTTCAATCTCAACCAATCATTTCTTCAATCATTTGAGCTTCTATTGTGGCCGTTGGATTGATTTGTGGACACCTGAAGATTGCCAGCATGTCATTCTCTTTTGGATGGCATTGTGCTTCTTTTGTGAGTGTTTTAGCACAAAAACCCACATTCCATTGTGCTTTCACCATTGTTGACGTGGCCCTTGATTGGGAGAGGCTAAGTAGTCCCTTGATAAAGACTGATTTGTCCCTTCATTTGTGTTAGTGAGCTCATGAATTGACCTAAGCACCCTTTAATTTGGAAAACCCCTTTGATTTACCCTGGATGGTGTAATGGGGAAGAAAGGTGAATAGTAACACCTTTCGCGCCCTTTATAACAGTTAAAACTGTTATTAGTTTAAGAATTTTGCAATACTGGCCCCTCTCTTCCTTTTCTTCTTATAAACCACTTTTGGAAATTACAAAACTGGCCATTTTGAGGATTTGTCCTTTTGTGTTTGACTTAGTTTGACCATCTTTGACTGACTTTGACTTTTCTTGGCTGATTTTGACTGAGGCTTGACTTTTCTGGCTTCGGCTTTGAATCCTTGGCTTCTTTTTGTACTCTTCTGATTCTCGTGTCCGTGCTTGCCCGTTTTTGACTGTTTTCTTGTGATTTTTTGATATATCCGTACCTGCACACACAAAACACAAATACAAGCATATTTTTGCCATTTTTGGTCTGTTTTGGGTTTAATTGGGTTATTTTAGGTATATGTGTATTCTACACTTATCAAAATTCTCCAAACTAAACAATTGTGTGTCCTTACGCAATATCACATGCCTTATAACCAAATACCTCAAAAATTCCCCAAACTAAACCTTTGAAAAGTAGCAAAGATTTTTGTTGAGAGAGTTAAGAGATCACAAGTTATAAAACACCCGATTTCCTATTTTCAAAGATTTTTTATTTCTTTTTATGATTTTTCTTGATAATTAACTATCTAACTACAACTTATTTGTGTTGACCTAATGTATTGTTTTCATTACCTTATTGGTAACTTTTAGGATCATAGAACAAAAAGCACAATTAAGTGTCTAAAAGATAACTTCATCATCGGGGAAGTGAGAACAAAACAATAAGCAAGCAACATCAAATCGATAGATTACCTTCCCCAAACTAAAATGAAACATTGTCCTCAATGTTTAAAGTCGAGTCTCTACGAAAATCTAAGCCGTTTATGAAGTATGCAAAGATAAACGTTAATTGATAATGATGAAAGGATATAGATCTCCCTAAACTAATATCACACAAAGGACGAGAAGCTCGAGTAGAACGGGACAAATCAACTGAACACGAGAGGCTTCATAGAATTTGTTGGTTCGATCCTACAAAATCACAACAAACAAGCAACAAACAGCGAGAAATTGGAAAGAGTACAAGCCTCTCTCAACACAACACAATAGTTTAAGAAAATAGAAAATAAATAGAAAGGATAAGCATGGGGTGAACTCCCATAAAGCGGCTTGTTTTTGGTCACCGAGTCGCAAGCTCGACTCGATCCCT